>JAJMBE010000097.1:0-48619 GCA_030565125.1 Candida pseudoviswanathii | reverse complement strand
TGCTCGTAGAACCAGTCTCGTCGTTCACCTCCTCTATCTCATCGTCGTGGATTCTCAAGTTCTTGTGGAACCTTTCGGGACCCAAGAAGATGATGACCAACATGTAGGCAAACACAGCACCACAGAAGATACACATGACTTTACCGTAATCGTACTCTCCGGGCTCACTAAGTGGGAAATTCTCACCGATACGAGCTTCAATGGTGGCACTTGCCGACGAAATCAAGTTGCCTAGCTGGTAAGCAACACCGGAAAGTAGGGTTCTGTGGGTTGAGTTGACTAACTCCAAAAGGTATGCGGGCCCAACACTGAAGGACGCATACACGGCACCGATCAAGAAGATGTAAGCTGGCCAGTTCTGGTTGGCGTTGAAGAAGGACGGGTACAAGAACGCACCGGCAACCACCATGCTCACCACGACTGTTAATCTTCTGCCGAGCAACTCTGACATCTGACCCATGATGATACCACCAACAATGGCACCGATGTTACTGGTCACGATGATGACTGTTCTCTTGTCGATGCCCATATGGTACTGGTTCTTCAACAACGTCACGTACAAGTCCTGGGACCCATGGGTGGTGAAGTTCCAGCCTGCGTATAACAAAACCAAGTAGGAAAACATCAACCATTCGGTTTTCAAAGTGACGATGATGGAGTAATCGAACTTATGCCAGAATCTCTTCTTCTTTCCTGGCTCGTCTTGGCTCTTGAGCTGCTCGTTGAACTTTTCCTTCTTCTTCTTCAAGTTGATGAAGTCTGGGGACTCTGGAGCGCAAAGACGCCACACGACCAAGACCACAGACAACCCAGCAGAGAACCAAAGCAACGAACGCCAGCCTTCGCCGTCCTTGTACGTCAAGATGAATAATCTGTACCACACCATGGCCAAGATGTACCCGAAAGTGTATCCTGGTAAGAACAATCCCAGCAACACGGATCTAGCTTCAACGGGCTGTCCCTCCAATGCAGTAACCATACTGATGGGATACATTGCCCCCATCAAAATACCAAACACCGCCCTCACACCCAAGAACTGCTGATAGGTTTGAACAAAACCCGTGCCGATTTCCACCACACAGAACAACGAGCAGATAATAATGTATGTCCATTTTCTTCCAAAGTAATTCGACGCAATACCGAAGATAAGCGCCCCGACGGATCTCAACATCAAGACCAACGTGACACCCCAGGTGACGTCCGTGACACTGATGCCCAACGTGAGTGCGATTTCTGGGGCCGCGACAGACACACAGAAGAAGTCCATGGCGTCCAAGGCCCAGGCAAAGAAGCCCAACCCGTAGAAATTCCAGTCGGACGCCGTCATCAATCGCAAGCCGGGGATTGGGTTTATCACCTCGTACCATTTCTTGTTGGTGTGGTACAATGGGAGGTCGAGCATCGTGGACAATCTCGTGGCGAAGTAGTGGCGGATCGCGGGCCACGAGAGGTCCGGCTTCTCGTTGAATAACTCTTCGTCGAGCTCCGCGTTCTTGTGGTTTGGCGCGCCACCTTCGTCGTAGTCGACTTCGTAGTTGTAATTGTCTTTGCTCTGGAGCCCTGCGATATCACTTGAGTTGGCACGAGATATGTGCTCGAGTTCTGGTTTTTTGTCCATTTTGCTGTGGTTGGTGGTTTCTTCAAAATTTCTTAAAAATTGCAACCACTACAGAAGGGCGGGGATCAGATGATATATATAGGCTTTAGTCCTGAGAGGCGTGTGTTTTGTATTTGACTTTAGTAATTAAAGAAGATTATATGTCCCCAACCATGATAACAACAAGATTCGTCTTTTGTGGGGTTGCAAAAACAACCCCGGTTGAAGAATGCTATCCCGGACAGCAAAACAAGGTGAAAGGGGAAGCCAAGTCGTGCACATGGTGGGAAAATAATAAAGTTCTTGGGGGTAGCAACCTCTCGAAGAAAGGTGAAATGTAATATACCTGATTGAAGTAAGATTAAAGCCGACCTTTTGCGAGTGGAAGTGTACTTGCACCACTATTTTTTTTTGGGGGAGCAATCTGTGTGTGTAGTTTGCGAGACATTGTGCAGCCATTTCCAATCCTGCCGCGTGGATTAATTTTGTGGGGAAGAACAAACATAACCTGTTTCAGATAAGGCACTTGGTGTGGAGGCCAAGTGTGTTATTCCCCCCACCCTGACTCGCTGAGTCGCCAGTTTATCCACTGTAGAGTCAAGGCTATCAGCCAGAGCCCAGTGTTATTTTCTTTGTAGTTCCTCGATTTCTTTTCTTGATTATCTAATTATAAATGGGAGAAAATTATCCGCCCACCCAGATAATTCGATGTCGCTTTTCTATTCAACAAGTCAGAAACAAAACGACGCTGATTACACTTTGACAAATTGCCGTTCCCATTTCATTTCCACTCCGATTCTCCTCATGCTAGCGGTCTCCTTTTTTTTCCAGACATCAGGAGAACTCAGGAATTCTCCGAAAATTCTTGCGGTGTCAAACTCGTCAAAGTTGCATCTCTCCCTCCATAGCCAAGGAAAAAAAAGCAACACACAAACTCCACCACAAACTAACTGCAAAAATATTAACCATACGTTTGTGTCTCCCAGAAGGAAATAATACTTTACCAGAATCGAATATTCCAGGTCAAGGAAAGGGAGGGCGATAGAGAGATGACTTTATCAGGCATCTTGCTCATGGCTTAGTAAATTCAACTAACAATGAGCGATGCACAACTCGTTGCTGCAGCCCTCAACGTGCGGAGTGGGAGGGGGAGAACAGGCTGTAACGACAAACTAGACCTGTCCATTGTCCTCTTTTTTTGGAAACTCAACAACTTTATCCACTTTTGCCGTTGATAACCTCTTTCCCACTCTCTTACTCCCCACTTCAGCGCCACGGTTTAACATTTTGCCGAAGGAACAATCGACCACCGCCCCAAGTGTAGGTGCTTATCTTTATTGTTTGGGTAGTTAGGGAAACACAGGGATAATTGATTGTCCTGGAGTTCTTTAGAAATGATTGAGTCCTTCCCCCATCGTGTTTCCTTTTGACCTTCAAAAAGAGGGACAAACTATCACCAATCACGTGATTACAATCACGTTCTTGATTACCTAACGTCGTGTGATCTAAACTTTCACATGCAGATCTTTTGTCGTCATGTGTGCGTGAGTTCAAGATCAATCATTTTTTTGGGTTTGTTAATTTTCTTAACTATGTGTTGTAACCAAAAAAAATAGTTATGCACTTTTACGGGGCAATTGTCTGGTTGGGTGGATAGAAAACTGGGAATTATTCACTTGTTGTCCAACAGCATAAAAAACTTCACGGATCAGAGTGAAAAATTAACCAACCGTGATTCACACACTCCTCCTTAAACCTTCAATTGCCAATCCAGCTGCTGAACACACCATGTCCTCCGCTACGCTCTTTGACGAATTCACCACGTTGGCGCAAGACGTCAGCTACTTAGCGTCCAACTTTTCCCACTACATCAAGCTCGACAACCAATTGTACTACGCCATTGCCTGCATCTCGTTCAACCCTATCTTCTGGAACATTGTTGCGCGGTTAGAGTACAACACGCACTTTTTGACGAAGCTCGCCGGGTCGGCCAAGACAGGGTGCTACGTTTTGGCCGCCACGATCTTCTCGTTGGGGATCTACAGGGACCATGTGTACCACCAGGCATTGTTGGAGCAGCCCACGTTCCAGCCATTCGTCGACTCCGTGATCGTCAAGTCCTTGGCCGTGTTGACGTTCGGGTTCGGCAACGTCTTGGTGCTTAGCTCGATGTGGGCCTTGGGTGTCACGGGAACTTACTTGGGTGACTATTTCGGGATCTTGATGAATGAAAGAGTCACGGGCTTCCCATTTAACGTGAACGATAACCCTATGTATAATGGAAGCACGTTGTGTTTCTTGGGTACTGCGTTGTGGTACGGGAAGCCGGTTGGGATCTTGGTCACTTTGTTTGTGTTTGTCATGTACAAGATTGCCTTGTTGTTTGAGGAACCATTCACGGCTAAGATCTACGCTAACAGAGCTAAGTTGGATTAGACACAAGGTATGCTGCTAGTTTCGTGTATGTACTTCAACATGTATATAGATTTCACGGTTTCATCGTCTTTTGAGTTTCTGGTGCAGGAACACATTTCAACAGGGTAATAGATTAATCAAAAAAGTTAGATAAGATAAAAAATAAGTATACACTGTATTTACTTTCTCTTCATACCAAATGGACAAAGGTTTTAGGCGCGCTAAAGTGAAAAGTGTCTAACAACGTGACCGGACAATTGTGTTGCACTAGTATGTAACAATTGTAAAAATACTGTATTAAGATTGTATAAACTCAAAGAAAACCTTGTCATCAAAAAAAGAATGCCAAATAAATGTAGTAAAATGATTAAACAAAAAAACCAAAAAGACAGGATTACTCTCTGTCTGTCTCCCAAAAAAGAATATAAGTCATAATAAGATTGAATTACAAGAACCAGTGTAACCAACAATGATATAGAATGAAAAAAGAGAATCAAACAAAATCAAATGCACCAGTATCCACATGATTCTCAACGTGTCGAAGCGACAACGATTGGAACTTCTCTGATGACTTGTGGTAGTACAACCCACTGATGCCTCCTGGCAATAAGCCGTTGTACTTCTTGTTGGACGAGTTGTTGTATCCGCCAATATTCAAAACAATGTAGTAGAACCCTTCAAAGGATGCGCCAGTAATCTGCTTGATTCTGGAATCTGGCAACAAAAACTCTTCCTTCCACCTCATGTAGATGTACTGGTCGTCCTCTTCACCACGTTGCACTTTTTCCAAGCGCTTGATCAACTTGTCGTCTGATAAAAACGTGGTGGATTGCGTCAACTTCTTCCAGTGTTCAAAGTCGTTTTTGGCAAACGATCCCCATTGCTTGTTTTCCGTTATGAAGGAGTATTTTTGCACGGTGGGTTCTTCATAAGTACCGTTGGGCCCACTTTCGTTTTTCCACTTGTAGGTATGCAACGGGTTGTTTATGATCTCACCTTTGAAATAGGTGGTTATTTCCGAGTTTGCGTCTGTCAACCCGCTTATCTGCAAGAATCCCGTCACCACGGAGTTGAACAAATCAACGGTCTTGAACTCAACCTTGATGTGGAAACTTGATTTGCCAGACTGCTGCTCTCCAATAAACTGTGCGTTTGGTTGCAAGTAGATGCTGTTGAAAGTTGGGATTTTATTAGTGTCATTGGTGGCAGCCTTGTACTGGTCGAAATAGTCCACCGAGTACCTTTTTTTCGTCTGGTGGTTGATGGATAATTTATTATGCAAAGGGAGATCGACGGATGAGTCTGGTGGCGAAGTGGTGGATGGGGTCTGGTTGGATGAAGAAGAAGCAGCAGCTGCTTTGGCAGACACTATAGGGCATGAAGCGTTATGCTGTTTGGCTATTGGGTATGGGCCTTCGTTATCGTCATCAGTTGTAAATTGTTGGTGGGTGCGTGTGCTATTTTTGTCGTGTAGGTTTGTGGCATAAAAGCTGGAGTTATCGGTGCTCTTGTGGAATTCATCATCAGACACGAAGTTTTTATCTTTCTGCTGTTGTAATTGCTGTAACTTGTTGAAGAGTTGCTGTTGTTGCTGCTGAGTGGTTATGCTGTCTATGAGACTGTTTGTTGAGTGCAAGTCGTCGTTGTTGCCAGCCTGTTGTTGCTGTTGCTGTTGTTCTTGTAGTCTTTTATTTATCTCTGTGACAGGCATACTGAAAATCAAAAGGTGGTTATCGTGAGTGCAGTAATAGTGGTTATATCTGTGATGTGGTGGTGATTAAGCTGGAGAGGTGATTAAAGATGCTGCTATCCAACACGGGTGGTTCCAAACTAGATGATAATGATGGATGAAGGAAAAGAAGTTGTGTTGAATTCTTGTTTCAATCAAAGGAGGATGATTTTTTTTTTGACCAAGTGAGAGGGAGAAACAGGAGCATTTTTATTCTCGCACACTTTTGGTTCTTCCTCAGTGTGACTTCTTTTTTTTTGGGTTTCTGCTTCTGTTGCTTTTTTTGCTAAAATCTACGTAATCGCATCTCACCCTTTCTTGTATCATATTCTACCATCTCTCTCACTATGATCCACAATTTCAACCACACGATAATTTAACCACATTCACGCAAAAACGTTTATTACGTCCTCCCCTTACACGATGGAAACCGGAGCGAAATCGGTATAACACCCTATGACTCTTGTTTTCCTCCAACTTCCATGCTCGATGGGGGAGTCACGTTTTTCCTTAGATATTTTATCCACGTAAGAAGATCAAATTGTTAATCTCTCTGGCGTTGATCCTTTTTTTTTCTATTATATGTTGAGACACCCACACATTCCTTAATTAGGTTACTAAGATTACAAATGATGTGATGTCCTACCTTAATTAAACAGTGAGATGCGATCAATCAAGCGGCAATGTGAACCAGCACTACTCATCCCACTCTACGCCTTGTGATAATCCAAGAAAACAAAACCTAGAAAGCTCGGATTTTTCTGGCATTTTCGCAGCATATGCTTGCACGTCCCACCCACCGTCTGAAATTTTTCACACCTGGAGCACTTCCATTCCCCCATAGACGATGCACCTCGTGTATCCAGAAAGGAAGCGATGAGAACTATATCGGTACCTAGAGTGGGACAAAAACTAAGGTTGTGACAGGTGCGTTAGTTTTCTTGTCGACCTGTGATTGGGTCCATCAAAGCATATTTATTGTGAACCAAAGAAAAATACGGCTCCTGATTCTTTAACCACATCCACCACTCACACCGCATTGCCTCTATTGTTTCATCGCACTTTATCTTGTGTGTCTTTTTTTCTTGACCTGCGCATCGGTGGACAAGTATTTCCAAACCTTCATTCGGGGATGCGAACAAATGATCACCATTGGCTTCTTTCTCTCCCTTCTTTGTGTCTCGCTTCGTTCACGCCACAAACCATTTTTTTCCGTCTCTGCTACTGCGGCCAATTCACACAACACGCCTAAAAAAGAACAACGATAAATCCACGTCTAATACTCCGGATCGCATCACAAGACAACACTCACACAATGGACATAGATAACAACCAAGATATCTCATCACCACCCACCCCAATCCACCCGGCTCCCAACGAAGAATTAGCAGATGACATCCCTGCGGGAGTCGTGCTATCAGACGCCAACATCGACTTGAACCCAGACTTGTACGACGATGACGAAGAGATAGCCACGACTGTTGAAGATACGGACCTGGCTGAACACGTTAAATTGCCATACATTCAACAACTACAGCACCCACAAGACGCGTCTGCGTCCGCCACTGAGACGGACTTGGAAGACGTCGACATCAACCAGCTACAGCAGATCACACTACCATTCAACGAGTCGTACCAGCTACTCAAGTTAAGCTTTGACAACACCGCGCCGACCAACGGTGGCATATCGTCGGGACAACAGTCCAAGTTTATCAACTACCTCGATGAGAACCTATTACAGATTCAGAGACGGTATATCAGACAGAAAACAGAGTCCGTGGTTACGTATTCCTTGATTGATTTGCTTGAAGACATATCTAGCATCGTCAACCTTATTTGGGTCTCGATAGAGCAGAAGCAGGTGTTGTATGGGCAGATAGAGTACTATATCAAGATCCTCGGTGACTTGGAAGACTACGTGAGCAACTACAGCCACATCTTCAATGAGTCGTGGTCGCGGAATGGGCATCTCCAGATCGACATGCACAACATAGTGGTGTTCTTCAAGTTCTGGCAGAAGCTTGATTTGCATTTGAGTTTCTTAATTGACGGGTATGCGATCAACGTCAATGGGTCTGCTAAACTGGCCAAGATGAACACTACTGAGGTCACACGGTTGTTGCCTATTGTTTCACGCTTGAGAATCTTGATAATTTCAAAGATTGACATGATTAGAAGCAAGTTGAAAGCAGGCTCCCACGACAGTGTACTAAACATCTTTGAAGTCGAAATCAGCCGAATATTCGAAGGTGTATTGGAAAGAACATAAGTAATGTAAATAGCCAAACCGAACACCAGGACAAGTTTTGATTTCGCGGGAAAATTTTGCACAGAAACGTGTGGTGTGTGCGTTTCTGGGTTTCTGGGTTTACCACGTAGTCGTGTACAAGTGGCGAAGAACGTATATTCTTACCATCCGTGATGTGGACCTTCCCTGCCTCATCCACCCTCTATAATTGATCCTCAACATAGACTTCTATGTGCCTTATATAGTGCCCGACAGCTCATCTTCCCCGCTTATTATATTCCTCGTGGTGCAACACCTTATTATACTCCCAGCGGTTACACTCTCAATACCTCTCGGTGATGTAACATCTCACCAGAAATCTGTTTCTCTATTTCTCTCCAAATTTTTTGACAACCAAAAAACCTCTCTTGCTCCCCACTCCACCATCATCATCAACCATGTGGCCATTCACCAGCACGCAAGATACCAACGCCAAAGAAGACATTACCAGAGAGCTCCCACCGGACTTACAGCGCGTGTTTGAGCGGGAATCCGCGACGTCGCTCAGCGGCACCAAGTTCATTCCTGAACGATACCACCGCATGGTGGAGGCCAAGCTCGCCTCGCTCCCCGAGCAGCACCCCACTGTGGAGTCCCAGCTCGCGTTCGAGAAGTACAAGGTCGAGTACCCTGTCAAGACTGTGAGGCAGATCAACTGCGCCGAGATCGAGAACTACGTGTTGCAGTGCAACCAGCACCCGTGGTACAAGTTCTGGGCACTCCCCAACATCAAAGCCTCGAAGGACTTGCGCAAGTGCGAGACCTTGACTGTGGATGGGTTGAAGTTCTTGAACTATGACCGGTGTTATAATATCAAGCATTGTGAGTTTATAAGGTACCATTTGGACAAGATATACACGAAGAATTTCGGGGAGTTGGGCGAGAGGGTGAATGATGAGACGAGTAATGCGTATTATAGAGACTTGCATGAATTGTTCTATAAAGTGTGGGAATAGAGGGGTTTAGTTGATACCATCGACGAGTTTGGTCCATAGGGAGAGTTTCTCAGCAAAGGTCATGCTGGCAACGAGTCCGGACGTGTTGGGGAAGACGTATAGCTTGGTAGATTTGGATAATTGTTTGTATATAGACTCAACAACCAAGTTGTAATTTTCATCGCTACCGTCACTCGATTGCAACCCCCATGTAAAGTTTTCTTTATTGAGTTTCACCCTGACATCCAAGTCCTTAGACAAGTCCTTAGACAAGTACTTTACAATAACTTCCCATATCCCCTTGCCAATAACCACGATGTTATGAGCATCGCTCTCCTTGAACTCCTTAAGCAATCGCGGCACATTCTGCAACTTCTCCTCATTGCTCAACTGGTCAGCTCTCGCAGTACACCGCAACACCAAGTCCGTGAACCCCACGTTATACGCAATCAACTCAAAGTCGTTAGTCGCCGAGCACCCATCCGCAAGCAACTTCCGCAAGAACTCATCACGCCCCACGTCCACGCCCTCCACGGCAACCACTTTACGGAGGAGCCCGCTCTGGTTGAACAACTTCCAGAAGAGGTTTGAGTGGTGCGCGTAGTGGTGTTGCTGCACTGACGACTCGACGCCGGGGTTGAACCCAATGAAGAGGACTCGGAGGTGCGCGTTGAGGGACTGGCGAAGGTCAGGGAGGTGGTGGGGCTTCGTGGGCGCGTTCTTTTTGGTCTTGAGTGGTGGCTTGACGATCTTGGATGTTCTGGAAGAAGGAGCGTCGCCTTCGTACCGGAAGGAACGTAGTTTGGAAAGTCGGTCGTTTGTCATTGGTGGTTGGTTGTTGGTTGCTGGTGTTTTTTTTTGGGTGTTGCTGTGGCTGCGATTTTATAAGATCCAGGAAGACCCAAATCGTAGAATCCCAGCCCTCTCACAACTCGAAAGAAGTCACTTGGATCATTCCAAAAGTGCCCAGGAAGACACACAACTTCTCCAAATCCTGTAACATCTTACAAATACCCAAGCAACTCACCATACTCCAGATAAACCACCACCTTCCTGAACTCCATATTCAACCCCAACTCATTCGCCGAGTCACTGAACCTGATAACGGTACCTCGCCGGTTCGAGATCACTCATCTCCTCCGCCACGGAGCCACTGTTTTCCTCCATGTACGCGACGCCGGACGGATCAATGGATTCCAGCTAGATGCCGTTTGCGAACGACGTGGCTATGGTTGGAGAGGTTCAGGAAGAGGTTCGTGGTGTTGTCGATATGAAAGGATAATTGAGTTGAATCGGATGAGGAGCACTTTGAGGTGGATTTTCAAGGGGGGGCACTGGGGGAAGAAGCGTGATTGGTGATACCGTGCTCGTGGTAAGAGAAGAGGGAAAGAATGTTGGGTTATGTAGCCCGATGAGAGCAACTTCGACCTTTCCTTGTTGTTTTAAAGATGGTTACTGATAGGAATTCGATGATTAGTCCGCCCTTGTCAGGACCCTTCTACTTTCTATATCTCTAGGGAATCTCTGGTAAATGGAGTTTATTTTTTGTGTAACCAATTTTGCAATAAGAAAACGTACGGAAATCTCCATAGTTAAAGAAAAGTCGAAAAACCGATACAACAGAGATAAAGGTCGAACACAACCCAACATCACAAGGCAGTAATCCAATTTCAAATTTCATCTTTCCAAGACACCCCATTGTAACACACATACCAGTTTAGTCTTTTTCACGGGACGAGCCAAACAATCACCACCG
Source organism: Candida pseudoviswanathii (assembly GCA_030565125.1). Lineage (NCBI taxonomy): Eukaryota > Fungi > Ascomycota > Pichiomycetes > Serinales > Debaryomycetaceae > Candida > Candida pseudoviswanathii. Next base: position 37,900 of record JAJMBE010000097.1, on the reverse strand, counting down.
TCATTAAATCACCTTTGTTTTCCCTGGTTTCAACGATCCCGCCTCATTCCCGATCTCACAGATCTCACCAACAATGTTTGAATCTTTCCAGTACTCGAAACTAACCAACTACAGACACACACGCATACGAAGCATCCCGGTCCTCGTGTTGCTATTCATTATAGCGTCGCTCTCGACACTCGCAGTACTCATCAACTTGAACTATGAGCGACTACAAGAATACGTCACGGCAATCACTCCCGCAACATCCCTGGCCAGCCCACGCCCAGCCAACCCCGAGAAGCGGACAGTCATATTCCCAAGTGACTTCCACTTACCAGACTCCCAAATCGTGGATTTTTACACCAACGATCTTCTACAGGAGCTCGACCCCGAGGACGTGATCTACCGGAGCCATGTCGGTCGCTTTCCCCCATCCACTCCCGAGGGTACACGCTATGCATCGCAGCTGATCGAGCTCTTCCACGCCATGAGCGGCGCGCCAAACATGTTATGCCTGGAGATATCCAACACCATCAGCGTGGGCGTCAGTCCCGCGTACAGCAAGGACACGAACCTCACGCGGGTCGTGGAGCGGTTCGTGGCGGAGAACAGCACGTACTTCAACGAACTCGTCGCGTTCTTTCCCGACGTCCACGAGCACTTGTCCAAGGGTGTCGTGGAGAAGCACTGGTTCCGGCTCATGGGGAGCTCGGCCTGGTTGAAACAGTACGGCGTCCATTTGATGGCATCCCGCGTGGTGTACTCGAGCAAAAACCAAGGGTTCCCACAGGTCTCGTTGACGTACCTCCAGGTGTTCGACAGAGCGTGGAACGAGCTCGATAACGTGGACCTCGTGGTTCCCAATGATGATGAAGAAGAGGTGGATGGTGTGGGTCAGTTTCGGGTGATGAGGTACCCTATGATCGCTCCTGTTCCGATATTCCACGACATTACGAAGTACACGCCGGGGAAGCCTATTGGAGTCGAGGATCCGCGGATCCAGGTAGTGACGAACGCGCGGGGCCACGAGGAGCCCGTCATTGTGTTCAACGCACATCATCGACGCATCGACCAGGACAAGACGGACTGGTTGAACGAGTACAAGGTGCGGTACGTGAACTACCGGTCGATCTTCGTCGGGTGGTTGTGGCGCACGCAGCGCGGCAAGTTCAACCTTGAGGAGATGCCGAATCCGGAGTGCGATGCGCTGGAGTACGTGAAGGTCAGGGAGATGGAGATGCCGGGGCAGAAACGAGGCGGGTCCGAGAAGAACTGGGCTTTGATTTTGGATAGCGGGGAGAAAGCCATGTTTGGGTACGACAAACACTTGTATTTTGTGTACCTGTTTGAAAACTTGAAAATCTTGAAGTGTCCGATAGATGAAGAGGAAGTTGTTTGTGAGTGGGCGTACAAAGCCAACGATGTGAATAAAGTGGGGTTGTTCCATGGTGGCACGGAGTTGGTCAATATCAACCAGATGCTTGAAGAGCACACGTTCAGTGAGTTGGATGAGGTGAAGAAGAGCATTCCTGAAGGAAGGCAGATCTGGATTGGGTTTGCAAGAGCAGTTATGCTGCACTGTGGGTGTGGAACCAATATGTATCGTCCAAACTTGGTGATACTAATGAAGGAGATCGATCAGTACAAAGTAGCGCATGTTTCTCTGTTCCTGGGCTTGGGAATCGAGGTGCTACCGTGGTTTGAAAACGGCAAGCTCTGTGATGCTAAGAACCTAATTATACCTAATGGTATTTCATCATGGACGATTGAAAGGTTGCAAAAAGGGCGACTCATGGATACTATGGCGTTCACTATCACGAGAAGAGACGCTACTGTTGATTTGGTGTATATGCGGGGCTTGCTACATGCTGTGTTGTCTGCACCTGACTTGTGGTTGTTTGAACAAGAGCAGTGGGGGTTCCGATCTGATGACCATATCAATTGTGCATTAGCTGACTCTGAATTGTTTTGTAAAGTCTATGGAGAACTTCAGAAAGCAAAAGAAGATTGGCTTAATGTTGAATCACGTGATGTATGATATTAGAACCGACCAGATCGGTGAGTGACGCGTCTCATGTAATATTTTACATGTAAGGTTTTGTGTAACATTGTGAGTAGCACATACAATTTAGAAACATTAGCAAACATGAGACAATGACAACAAAAGAGAGAGAGAGAGAAAAAAATTACTCCAAACAGCAGGAGGAGGCAACAACAACAAACCACTTTCTACGATACAAAAGAAACAACAACCACTGTACTCCAGGCTACATCTTTGTTTACATCCGCTCAAGATCCAGTTATTCCGGTCATCTATTACTATCACTACTACTACTGCTACAAATGTCTGAAGTTGCTAGACCTATTGATCCAGTTGAAACAGAGGAGGCCAACTCCCACGAGACCAAGATTGATCTGGCTGACAAGTCGTCCCTCCTGGTGGACGACGCCATTAACCTGACCAGCATATCCGCCAAGTCCGACTCGATTTCCTCGTTGTCCTCAATAGACACCACCAACACCTCCAACAACCTTATAGAAACCTTACAATCTACCAGGATCCACGAGGACGAAAAGAACCAACCCGTGTCTGCCGCTGGAGACACAACCGCCACACAAGAACAACCAAAGATGATCATCAAGCAAATAGACCCCGAGACGTTGAACACGACTATTACGTCGCAGAAATTGCCCAAGTCAGTGGCATCCAAGACAAATTTCTACAACGATTTGTCCCAGCATTCCGTTGACGTGGTCACGCCTACCTCACCGAACTCCAACATCCCATCGACGTCCCCATTACCCAAGAAAGCCGTGAAGTTCACCGTGCGTAAAGTCTCCCACGAGACTATAATATCACCTTCATCATCACCAAACTTGTCCAATGTCGCTTCTGCTGCTGCTGCAGGAGCAGGAGGCAGGCAAAGAACGTCTTCGCATTCCCGGTCACACTCACACCTGGAGATGGGCACAACTACATTCACAGCCAAGACTGTTGCGCCGTCGTCGTCGATGGCCAGCGAGACGAACCAGCAAGAGATGGCCAAGTTGCAAAAAGCACAGCACAAGTACGAGCAGTACGATGCGCGGATCACGAAGATTGAAAAGGAGATCAACTTCTTGACACAGTTGTTGCCTCCGTATAACGTGGAGGTGGATTACAACACGAGGGTCAAGATCACCAAGGCGATTGAGAAGTTGCGAATGAAGCAGGATGAAGTGGATAAGAAGAAGTACGATTTGGGCATCACTATTAGTAGGTTGTGGAGGAACTTGGACGACGGAAGCAACATTTGGGTTAGAAAAGGTGAGTAAGGCACGGGTGTGTATTATTGAATGTATTTATTGTAACTAGTACGATAGCGTCTGATGTTAGTGTAGTGCAAGAGTGGGACTGGCTCTTCTTCAAAATATCATTAACAACAAAACAAACAGTATATATTAACGAGTTAAAACATAAGAAATCAAGCTAGACGGTTTTCTAAAGTGTCAGTAGATCACTGGTGCCATCATTAAACTCAAGCCTAATGATGACACATTTAATAACGAATTTTCTATTCCAACTCACACTTTCAAAACTTCAGAATATACTCAATGGCTGGTCTGAGAAAGAACAACTAGTACGCAATATATAATAGTAGAAGGGGGGAAACAACCCTATTTATACACAAGTGCGACGGGAGAGGTAGCAACAGTTGGCCCAGTATTTACTCCCATAGTTTTCTGTATTAAGGGACGAAGAGGGCCACGATACTGCTAAAATAAACACACTCCATTGTTCTTTGTGTGTGTGTGTGTGAAGTTTTCGTACTGTTGGAGGGCAGCTCTATGCAACCACCACATGGGTTTGTGTGGGTAGAAATCGGAGCAGTACGACAGTGGGTACGAGAAAGGGTGGTGTATAAGTAACTTAGGAAGAGTAATGGGATGTTGGTGTTTGGAGGAACAAGTTTTGGATTCATCTAAACCACCTCTTTGGATTTTACTTGTATGGAGTAGTTTTGCAACATTCAGTTGATTCCTTGATGAATGTGTGTACCTTGCAGCTACATCATTTAGTAAACTGAGATAACAACTAGTGATTAGCTAATTACAGTAACCTAAAGGACCCTCCACCAATTTCAATCGTGTTCATTTTGCAGTTCAAGCTTTTTTGGCGCAAAAAGTCTGCAAAATCAGACTAAAAATGGGCTGAAGGAATGTCACACAAATCCTACCACGTCTTTCCCATCCACAATACCCCCCTTATCAACCACATCACCTGATAGATGATGTCTCGCTTCCGTGCAACCAATATGACACCGTGAACCCCTAGCTGTAACCACTTCCTTCTTTTTTTCCTTCTTATGGTGGCTGCATTGTGGTACACGCATGATGTCATCAATCTCGTATGTTCCTAACATTCCCCAACAAACACAGACTCGGCTAGCTAGTACGAGAGCTAAAAAAAAGAAAACAGGATTGTCAATTGACTTTCCCATTCCTTTGTCTTTTGGGAGAAGTGGTTATGTAACGCCATGATGACAGGGCGGACCATAGTGGGAGTGGACTTTAAGCTCCTTGATTTTTTCTGGTTTGGGTTTGGGTTGTGTAGTGAATGTTAAATCTCACGCAATTAAGATTTGGGCGCGGAACGGCTGTAGTTGTCCATTGAGAAATTGAAGAGGCTCGGCCAGAGATAACAAGATACGAAAGCGGAGGCCGTCTACTGTGCAGCGACAGCGAAACAGGGAGAGAGAGGGTGGCAAGTTTTACAAGGATGAGGTATTTTGTAAGAGGTTTGGTGTTTGGTAGATCGTATTTCTTGGGTTTAGCTTGGGGGGTGGTGGTGAGTGGGTCGACGTAGGCATGGTGTGCATGGGCCTATGTGGTTCGGACTAAGGAAGCAGAAGAAAAAACCATAAGGTATTGGTGTGAGGGTGTGAGTGTGTGGTGGTGGGAGAAGCTGCGGGTTATTTAGTTAGTAAATTGAATCTTGAGATTTTTTTCTTCTGTTCTCTTTCTGTTGGTTTCCCCCTACAAACCCCCCTCCCTTTGTCTTTGTCTTGTTTGGTCAAACGTTTAACTCATCAACAGCTTTTACTTCCACGTAACATCAACAACAACCAACAACAATACTCATTCAGAAGCAGTGACAGAATTAACAAACACAAGAGCAGCCCTTTTCTTTGTTACTTACATATTCCCACCTACACTATACACTATACACTCTTACGCTACTTTATTTTTTCCCTTTACATACCACCCAGACACTGCAAAATAGAAACAACTAACAAAACACTAAGGAAAAAAAAAACCACACACACAGAGAACCCGACCAAACTATACTACCAAACAAATATCATACAACTGTCCTAGCACATACACAAACCGCCCCCATCTGCTACCCCCTTATAGTTCAGCTAAATGCAATCTACCCACAAACCTCTGTTTTTCATAGAAGAGGATATCAAACAACAACCACACCAACCACCACAATCACAGCCATCACAACAACGTCCTCGTCCTCAACCACCTGCAATAAGAGCATCACTAAACCCAAGAAATACTGCAAGACAGCAACCACAGAAACTGCCGTCTCCCATTATACCAAATAGATCCTCATTCTCATCCTCAACCACCACTACCACCACGAACAATGAATTAGAAGATATTTTGTCATTCCCCATCGAGTCATCCCACGCATACTCTTATGCTCATCTTTCTCCCAACTCACTAGCACTAAGATTGAATGTATTGAAGAGATCTTTGGAGATTTTGAAAGATCGCCCCGATTTGTTCAGATCTTTGACCAAAGAAGTCCCTGAATCTACTGGCGAACTATCAAGAACTGCCTCAAACCAAATGGAAATCGACTCACCGCTTCCAGAAGACCAAGAACTAGACTCACAAGCACCGCCACCTCCTTCTCGCAAATCCCTTTTCACACACACAAACCATAGCTCGGACTACATCCACGACGTGTCTCCGGGACACACAAACGATAACAAGAAATACAAACTACGCTCGAATGCATCATCAGCTACTTTGGCCGCCTTGTTTAGACCAAACATGAAAAGATCTGACAGCTTACCCTTGGAAGTGCCACCAACAATACGGAGAGTTTCAACACCGCCTATTTCATCACTACCTAGCAACAAATCAGCATCGAGAAAGACATCGTTAAACACCCCACAGAACGACGATTTCCAAGACATAATAGATTTGTTGGAGAACGATTTGGAGGCATTGATAAACAATTCGGAGATCGCGACAACTTTACACGATCTTTCCTTATCTACATCTCCCGATGATTCCACAAGTATAAATTCCAAGCATGACATCTTGAAGAACAAATTGTTACTAGCATTGGCCATGCCATTCATGGAGACGTCAGTGCAAACAACTTCATTACTAGAGAGCGATGGCACCTCCGATCCTTCACTAAATAAAACCCACATACGTCCATCAACAACTGCATTAAACCTACTCAACAACAACTACCCATCTTCACCTGTCATGAGTTCCAGCGGGCCTAGCTTCAACGCCACCAACAACAACAGCAACAGCAGTCGACCATTCCATCCATTGCTAACAACAAAACATTCGCTACCCCAGTCTGTGTTCACCATTGAGCCAGACTTACCGTTCTCAGTTAAAGCAGCAAATGATTTGGCGTGCTTGATGTTTGGGGTACTGAAGAGCACCATCAAGGCATTGACACTCATGGATTTGATCGCCCCGCAATTTCGTAATTTCGTGATGGAGAGATTAACTAGCCTACCCAGTACAAACTTAAGGGGCAACAAAAGTCAAGATCGGATTCTATTTGCTGGTGAAATTGTTGCAATTGTCAGACCAGGAGATCAGAACTTTGCCTGGACGTCGTTGTGGGCCAAACGTAAGGGGAACTTGATTATTTGCATGTTTGACCAGATCCCTTGTGATGCATTTGACGTTGTCATCATGTGCCATAAGGATTCGAGCACCTTTGAAGTCGAGTCTGTCAACAACATTGCTGGAAGCCTAGTTGCTGATTACGGCATTAAGGACTTGACGACATTGCAAGATCTCAGCGACTCGTTGAATGAAGAGTTGCATGAAGTACAGGCCGAAGCACGCGACGAGACAGAAGATGTGGCGGTGATAAATCACACCAGATACTATACTTTGCAATTGGAAGAGGGAAACAACGTTCCCTGTGCAATCACTTCGAATCAACTAGATGTCAGTGAAGACAAGCATGAGATCAAGTTGAAGATCCATACATTGCCCTACATTGCTGGTATTTTTGTTATTGACAGTTCAAACTACAACATCTTGTCGTGCAACAATGCCATTGCTAGAAACTTGTTTGGTAAATCATTCGACGAGATAAACAACCATAGCATTAATGAGTTGATTCCAAATTTCACCAAGATATTGAAAGTGGGGATCGAATCCAGCCTTGATTCTTCCCAGGTTGCACCAGGGTTGGTCTTGCCTGAGCATTTCTTCAGAAGATACGATGCTGTTGTTAAAAAATCAGAAGACCCAGACTGCGAAGAGTCAGCAGACGACATTTTTTTCAATTCCCATGGTGTTGAAGGTATCCACAGAGACGGCAAAGAGATTTATGTCGACGTTCAACTACGTGCGTCGTCACAGGATACCTTGGTTGTTTGGATCACATATTCCCGAACCAACAAGAATAAGAACTGCATATCTCAAGAACTAGACAAACTAAGTTCCGCATCGGCGTCTTCAGTTTCATTGTCATCTAGCAACAAATCAGCTACGTCGTTATCCACAAGTTCCAAGACAAGAAGCGTGTCGAGCTATTTGAGAGTCAGTGACATCAAAGGAGGAGCAAACCGCCATGAGCGTGCCATGTCCACCGATGTGCCTTCTCAGATGAAATTGTTTGACAATGAGAAGGAAAAAGACTTGCTAGAGTTTTCACCTCGTGAAGTCACCAGAAAGCTGAGCACAAGAAGACCAAGAAAGGAAACGGAATTCGGATTGCCATTGACCAAGCTAGATAGTTATATCTATAGCGCCGATGAAAAATCGACAGCCCAGAACCTGCTCACTCCAATTGAAACACGAGAGCTTATCGAACTGGAAAACACCGCCCCAAGTTCACCTAGTGTCACTAACAGTGACTTCCACATTGCAGCAAAGTACACCGAGAAAGATATCCTAGAGTTGGAGAACCAATCGCTTGAGCAAATCAAGAAGGAGTCCTCACTTTGGCCAGAAGAAGTTGGTGCCCATAGAAGAACCAAGAAATTCTCCGAGTTCAAGGTTGTCAAGAATATGGGAGAGGGCGCTTATGGTAAAGTTGTCTTAGCCCAACACAAAGAGGACAAATATTACAAGATCATCATTAAATGTATCAACAAAGAAAGAATCTTGGTGGATACCTGGGTGAGAGATAGGAAGTTGGGTACCATCCCTAGTGAGATTCAAATCATGGCATACTTGAACAGTGAGCCCCATCCAAATATCATGAGAATTGTTGATTTTTTCGAGGATCTGAAGTACTACTATTTGGAAACACCTATATTTGGCAACCCGCCCGCCATTGATTTGTTTGATTTTATTGAAATCAAGAAGGATTTGAACGAGGTGGAGTGTCAGTTTATATTCAAGCAGATTGTTTCTTCGATTTACCACTTGCACCAGAATGGCATTGTTCATCGTGACATCAAAGATGAAAACATCATTGTTGATGAAAAGGGAGTTATTAAATTGATTGATTTTGGATCTGCTGGGTATGTCAAACAGGGTCCATTTGATGTTTTCGTGGGCACGATAGATTACGCCTCGCCTGAAGTGTTGCGTGGTGAGAAATATGAAGGCAAACCACAGGATATCTGGGCATTGGGTATTTTGCTATACACGATGTTGTACAAGGAGAATCCGTTTTACAATGTCGATGAAATCATGGAGGGTGATTTACGAATCCCTTATGTTATCAGCGATAGTAGCTTGAGCTTGATTAGAAAGATCTTGATCAGAGACGTGGAACACCGTCCCACCATTACCGATATCATGGAAGACGAATGGCTTGCGTAGAACAAACAGGTAGAGTTTATAGATGTTGTACATATCATTTACACAATTCAGAGAGTTTCATGCATACACACCCCTTCACCTGACGCGTGTGCGCTGAACCAACTTTTTTTTCCTCGCAAGTTTCACATTGTTTTTACAACCAATGTTGTACAACACCACAACTACAACGTCCGCCGAATGATAATGACAGAAGAAGGAGGAGGAGAAGGTCGCCAATCACGTCCTTCCCTAGACGCCAACACATCACTACGACTCCAGCACACCAAGACCAACACCACCACGAACATGACGATCCTCGATCCGATCCCAACGATGTCCATCCTACCGAACTACCTTGCCGCCACAGACATAGCGTACTTCCATAACGCCGCCCTCCGATTGTCACTCCCACACAGCGTGCGCCTCAAAGATACCCATGGCGTGATGTTCCCAGTCGTGAACGACTTCTATGGCGTCTTTGGCGTGGACGATGATCCCCCAGACATCTCTAGCCGCGAGCATAGCAGCACAGGATGCATGAGTGTGGGCACGCCTAGTGAGTTGATTAATAGATGCGAGAAGCTAAGTCTTGGCGATCACGTCGTTGACACGTCCGGGTTCAGTATGAGACCACCTGCAGGACGGACCAGACAAGACACACCCGATGACGAAGGACCGGGGACACGGGATGAGATCGAGGAGGAGTCCAGTGACCCCGTAGAGTTCTTGCAGCGGCGGTACTACTCGACGTTGTACTCGTTGAAAGACCCCTTGAGCTACTTTCCGAAAACGGCACTACCGAGGTTCAGGAACTTGTGCTGTGATTCGCGGCCGGGTGCCGTGGAGCCACTACGGGGGTTCTACTTGACCGTGGGCGAGTTCGATGCTCGACATAACCACAAGTATGGGTTGTTGTCGGCCATGGAGAGACTTAGTGGTGTGGAAGTTGTCGAACAGGCGAGGTTTAAGTCGAGGAATGGGTTTCTGATTGAGGAAGGAGAGGAGGAGGAAGTAAAGGGGATAAGTGTTGAGAAACTATCGCTGTTGATTCTTGATTTGAAGATCAGGGAGGCACAGTTGCAGATCATTGTGATTTTTGAGTTGTTGACGTTGCTTGAGATCGATGAGGATGCGTTTCTTGAGAGGAACAAGAAAGTACAGAAGAAGTTGGAGAAGGTAAAGGAGAATAAAGCTAAGCTGAGCTTGATCGGGAAGAATAGACGAAGGAAGAAGAAAGTTCTGGATGAAAAGGAAGAGGGGGAAGTTGAGACCGAGGAGTATTCGATATACATCGCCTTGAATAATCTTATTGACAGGTTGAGTTTATGGGATACGTTGTCCACAACTACTGACGGTGCTGGGGCGTATGGGTTCATGGCGTACGTCTTGGTTCCTTATTTCAACAAGAAACTACCGCATTTGATGAAGTATGTCGTTGACAATATGAAAGGTCTGAACATGAAGTTGATAAGTTCCAAGCGGAAGAAGCACGAGGATCAGGGCACTAGCTCTGAACAAAAGAAGCAAAAGTCAACCTCCAAATTCAAGAAAGTCCTACTAGACAAGAAACCTCCTACATTATCCCGATCAGCAACCATAGCCGACTCCGACGATTTCAAACCGTTGGTTTCCTTGAAACGTTCCCAATCCAACTTATCCACCAAAATGTTATCCAAGCGTGAAGTTGACTTGAACGTAAAGACCAAATCCGAACAGCCGTCCTCAGACTCCACATCGAACCAATCATTCATATTCAGATCGCAACTCAAACGTTCCAAATCCACAACCACCGTGTTATCCACACCAAGCAAACCCAAGTTTAGAAAATCGTTATCACAGATCGAAGCCACGCCCGCGAAACAAAGAAAACTAAACATGTCACAAACCCTAGTCAAAGCAACACCAGTGAAAAGACCGGGCGAGAATATCTTCAACCCATCTTCATCAGGGACTCACTTAGCCCAAGTCGAAGCTACTCCAGACACGTCGATACACTCGCCGGACACCGCACCCATTGACAAGTTTGCAAAACCAGACAAGAGGCAGAACTCGTTTAATGACAAGTTGCTTTCTGCATCAAAGGAAGTGCTTGTTGAAGCAACACCACAGAAATCAAACACGAACAACATGCTGACGACAGTAATTGAAACTACGCCAGGGTATGCTATTGGATCATCGCCGTTACGACACGTGGGAAGCAGCCAGACCCGACCTAAGCCTGGTGAACCGATGCCGTTGGAAACGTCACCGCTATTGAAAGTGTTGCGGGATTCTGAATCGTTGATGCATAATATGAAACCAGTCAGTTTGTTCAATGATCAAGAGTACGATTCCGACGAGTTGTTGAACCCCAAACACACCAGTAAGAATACATATTCCAAGAGAAGACGCTAGTGTTGATAATAATACATAATAATAGGTCTATACAGATACTTCACCAAAGAAGATCCCATTGACGATCTCCTTACCGTCAGCTTGCTGCAACACCAACTCACTCAACGGCTTACCGATTCTCTCTTGTAATATCTCTTTGATATTCTCCGAAACATCCACGTCCATGTCATCACTCTCACCGTTAGTCAACTTATTGTCGACTTTCAACTTTCGGAGCGTTTCCAAGACCGTATTGATCAAGACCCCCTTCTCAAACTCGTTCTTGTTCTCCTCGATAACCAGCAGGTACCACACCTTCAAGTTTCCAATCAAGACCAACTTCAACACCTCGACGCCCATGTTCTTCAACCCCAACAACGCGCCGTAATGCGTGCCCACGGGCTTCGTCGAGTCCAACAACGCGCGCAACAACGTCCGCGTCACGCGCGGGCGCAACGTGCTGTATGACGAGCCGTAGACTTTGATGATGTGCTCCAACAAGATCGCGGCGAACTCGCGGATCGCTAACTGCGATTTCAAAACCTGCTGGGACTCTTCGGACTGCGGGTTCTTGATGACGGGGCCGATTCGCTTGGCGAGCAAGAGGGTCAATATGCACGGCATCAAGGCGTGCACGTACGGATCCAAGAAGATGGTCTTGTTGTCGGCTAGTGCCAGTATGACTTCTAGCATGGTGGATAAAATCTCAATATTCCTCAACTGGTTCGTGATTTGCTCAGCTACGAACTGAATGAAATAAGGCACGAGCTGGTGTAAACCAGGGTCGTTCTTCAACGATGTCAATGCTGCGTTCCTCAAGTGTTCTTTTTCTGGGTCAGTGGAAATCAACACCTCGACGACTTTATCAAAATACAACTTCAACTCTTTAGACAACACATGCTTGATCAATGGTTTAATCTCCAAGTCTTTATCCGTAGTTGAGGATCCACCGGCAGTGCCTGATTTCTTACCACCAGCAGCACCGCCCTCCGCATCCTCGCTCTTATTACCAAGACTCAAGATATCATTTCCCAACATCGAGCTCGTGGCGCCCCTCACCACCGCCGGCAAGTTCTTAATCTCACTAGGCAAGGGGTTCTGCGGAACCATCGGCTGGACGCCCTCGACGGCCAACCAATGCGCTGTGAAGTTGACCTGGCGCGGCACCTTGGGCAACTCCTGATTGATCAACTTCTCAAACTCAATCTCGTTGTCATCGATATAGTACAACGTCTGCCCGCCAGCACCAACCATCGTCTCCTTGTAGTTCAACGGCTGCGAGTTGTCGTACCCATACAATGGCTCGATGTTGAGTATCTTCAACGCATAGCTGATGTCCGACGTCGTGAGCTGTCTTCGCTTCGAGTGTCGCATGAACTTGACCGCCGTCTCTATGATTTCGTGGATATGGTACTCGACGTCCATGGCAAGACTCTTGGCTGTCTCGTCGGAGATAGTCACACCAAGGGAATCAGCTGCGTCTCGCACAGTATCGTAGGGCGACCATAACGAATGTGATACTGGTGGCTTGGCGTCCATGATGGAATCTTTAGTTGTTGCTGTGGTTGGGGTATAATGATACGGGGCTAGTTGTTGTTTTCCAGTGCTTTTTTTCTTCTTCGCTTCAAGCAAGTTGTCGTGTACACGAGGATAAAAAAACTTGGCCATACATTGGATTATTTTTTGTTCATTATTGCACTACTCTATCTAATGTAGCGGTGAACTATTAAAGATGCTACTTAGGCTGCTGGATCCACTCCCACTAGCTGTTCGACGCGAGTACAACGAGTTGGCATACTTGCTCAAGTCATCAGTCGGGAACTTCACTTCGGAATAAATAGACTTAGGTTTGTTGTAAAACCCATGGAGTGATCTAACCATAGGCACACCATTAATCAGGACCTTGCCAAGTTTGTCTCTATAATAAAACCCGAAACTTGGGTTCGTGAACTTGTCCAAGTCCTTGATATCACTAACCACCTTCACCGTCTCGTCCTGTAACAACGCCTCGAACTTCCCATCCTCAAACTGCTGCACGGGCAACTGCTCAAACTTGATATTCTTAAGCGCGTTCAATGCCCGTGTTCTGAACGCAGGGATCTTGTTGTCGAACGACAAGATCTCGTTCGAGTTCTCATGGTACACGGCGAACTGCACCGGCTGGATCGACTCCATGTCCACGGGGAAAAGCTCGATCTTCAACTCGTCGCCCAAGATCTGGATGATCTGGGACCGGATCATGAGCTTGGTATTGTCGACAAACGCGTTGATGTCGAGGGCAGGGATGTCAGGGAGATACAACACGCCTTCGTGGTCGTACATGGGTCTTGCCATCTCGCGGATCACGCTCTTGAAGTACTTGGGGAGCTTGAAGATGTGGATTATGGAGGGAAGGAAACTGATTGCGGGATCATACCGGCCGGCTCGATTGCGCACCTCCTGCTGGTTGATGACGACGTAGGCTTCTAGGCAGGTGTGGAGGTAGGATATGACCTCGTCGTCGGTGACTTGCAACAAGGTCGATATGGACTGGCACATGGTGGATATGATGGAACAAATGTCGTCAAACTCGGTGTAATCTAGCTTGACAAACCTAATGGGCTCTATTATATGATCTGGAATAGATGTCATGATGATGGTAGGATGTAATTAAGGTAATAATACAAATGGAAGCTAAAAAAACAAAACAATAGTAATACAGAAATCTCTCAACGAAGTTAACAAAGGGGAATATATATGGGTGGTGGAAAATTTTTCCCTGGGGAAGGCTAATTATGTAATTCAGATATCAAGTGGGCTTCTAAAAGGGCACAATTCGGTGTTGAATGGGATGAATAACAATGAATAGTTTGAATTAAAATACTTTTAGTTTGATTTAACTAACTTTGGTAATAAATTGGGTGCAGTTGCGTATTGTGGTACCACAATGTGACTTGAAAGGGGGCGTGGGAAACGAAATACAGCGGAGGTTTATGTATAACCAGTCGGTTGACAGGCAAAAACAATGCGAGTAATACACCTGTGGGTAACAAAGCAGTAAATCCAAAAAAAGAAGGAATATGTGTAGTCCAAAATGTAGCAAGGGTGGAAGTATAAACAAAAACAAATCTTGTGGTTTTGAAATTGCAATCGGAAAATTTTTTATAAAAGAGCCAACGGGGAGGAAGGTCGAGGAAAGCACAGATTAAATATGCGTTGCATGTGTACCTTGAACCTCCTTAATATTTTTAGCAAGGAACACAAAGTGTATCAAATCCCAGGGAGAATTTCAGGTTCGTTATTGGTTGCATCAATAGGGGGAGGGAGAAAGGTGCCAACAAGAAAACAAAGCAGGGAAGCCCATGAATCTAGACAAGACTGTGTTTGTTCAAATAGACGAGGAATGTTTATTACGTAATTGTGATATTCTTCATGTAAGCACTAATGGGCGGGCGATCGTTCACTTTCTCTTGTAATTGCTTTTTGGTTGTTCCACAAAGAGTACATAAGCGGGATTAGAGGGCCAGCCCCTGGGTCAAAAAAAAACCCAAACACAAACAGACTTGGGAAATAAACATGCAAGAGGTTTTGGGCAACATCTGTACCATAAGCTAATTTCGCTATCTCCAGAACCCCGAAACAGAAGAAAGCCCGGGGGGACAAAACAAAAAAACTTTACTTAGGCTATGCAACCCTTCGCCAGCAAATCCACCAGGGCTTGCAATTGTTCGTGCGGGAAAGTCACGCATTTTGCATCCAAACTGCCCAAACACTTTTGTCGCTCCGCGGTCCTGTGCAACTCACACCACAAAATCGTTTCATGCACACAGATCTAAATTAGAGGGCCCTGCAAGTTCTAGAATCTTGGAGTCCATTGGGTTAGGTTTGGTTCGGCTGTGGCGTTGACAACGACCTCATCCCAGGCGTCATTAGCAGAGCCCAATTCCATAACGCGTTTGTTTTTATAAAGACAATTCTACTCACCATTAGCACTGTCCACGTCTGTGCTATGAATGCAATGAACGGATTTTCGAAAGTGGTTGGTTCTAATGTAATGCGCGTATATAACTTTTGTTTCTCTTTTTTGTATTGTTCATCCAACGCCTGTGGATTATGTAAACGAGTAACTACGAAATCGACACAGGTGTAAATCGTTCGTGGGCATGGATGTGGGTTGGTTCCATTGACAGCTGAAACAACAGTATATCACACACACTCTCTTTCCCACCCCTTACTTGGACAAAAACTTTGACTCGGTGGGGAACCGATCGTTGAAATCCAACTGAAAATCTCTCGTGTCGACTTTGTTACCCAACAACGACAACGAGTTGATCGTGACCTTGCCGTTATTTCGGTACACACAAAACCCACTTATCAAATTCGTCTCTTTGAATATCTGGCTCGCCTTCTGCATCTTCTGTATCGGCTCGTCGCTGCCCTTATCCAATTCCACCCAATTGTCTTTGCAATAGTTCAACCGGAACTGGTTGAACCTGATGTGCTTCAAAATCGCAATAGTCCGGAACCGGAACTCGGGGAGCTTGCTGAACGACGAGATGAGGTTCTTTTCATCGTGGAACATGCCGAATTTGGCCGGCTCGATCTCCTCGATTTCCAAACTATCCCAGCAAAGCCTCCTTAGATTCGTGTCGAGCCTGAGCTTGTCCGCCAACCCTTCCTGCTCTTTCAACTTCCTGTACTTCTTGCGGCACGACACGCCTTCGACTTTGGGGATGTATATCTGTTTGTTCGGGGTGGTCATGGGGCGTGCCATTTCCCGGATCAAGTCTTTGAAAAACAACGGGATCCGTATCTCCGCGACGTAGTTCTCCAAGATATCCAAGCTGGAATCGCATTTGCCGGCTTGCATCCGAAGGGGTTGTTGGTTGACTATTACGTAGACATCGAAACAGTTGTGGAAATAGTCAAGGACCTGGTTGACCGAAACTTTTGTGTTAGAACAAGTGAAATGACAAAGTTGCTTTATTATGTTGTCGAATTCTTTGAAGCTAGCGTCATATTCAACAATCTGCATAGTGATGAGGAGTGGTCGAGGAGTAGGTGGTTGTTGTGGTTATGTTTTTCTACCAAGTGGTGTGGATCCACGTAGCTTTATACTTAATTTCATGAAGAATGTTTGTGTGAAACGAACAACCGTGTTCATTCCAGGATCTAAAGTTATTGCTACGAAATCGCGGGACCATGGACGTGGCCACCCGGCGAACATGCGCGCGCGCTTCGCCCCACCGGAAAAAACCCACAAAGCCGAACAGGCGCGGAAATTTCTCCCCGGATACGCTTCTATTTTGATAAACCTATACAAGGGTCCTCAAGGGTGGCCACCACCACCGTTCGTGCCACTTAGTAACTCGTGATTCAATTCTAACAACCTTTGATTTTCATCCTTCAACTGCTGTAACTTCTTATCCTTCTTGACAATCTCATCCTGAAGCAATTGGTTCTTGATCACAGACAGACCCTTCTTGTACTTTTCCAACAACTCCTTCGAATCAAGAATGCCATCATCCACCTCATCACCCACTCCATTCTCCTCATGTCCTGTAACATTGTATAACTTATCCAATTGCTTTCTATAGTTTGCTTCCAACTTTTCTTGACCAATCTTTGCTATCAACTCAAGGTCCTTGTACTCTAGCTTGAACAATTCGTACAACACGGCATCACATCTATCCTTGACCACATACTGCATACCTCTTCTGGGTCTGTCATCCGTCGTCTCGGATGCGTTTATGGACAAATGGAAATAGTACGTTTTCTTGAACTCTTTGAACAACTCTTCAAAGTATTCACGCACATAGATCCCGTTCAACTGAGGCATGGCTTCGATCTCGTCAACCACGTTGCTAGTCACGGGTTTCTTCATGGTCATGGCACCACTAGACGACGAAGACGACAAAGAATTTCGTGACTTGGCGCTGTTCTGGGACTTCAAGACCTCGGAGTACTGCAAGTTGGTCAACTCTATGGCAACTATCTCCCAGGTGTCATCTTTTGCCTGGATCGTTGGTTGTAGATGGGGCAAGAACTTGAGGATCAATTCTAGGAGTGGCTCCTTGATCAACGACTTGATCTTCTTTTGTTCCTTTTCGTAGAATGATTGTCCCATATGGTAGGAAGCAGTAAACCCTGGCAGCTACTTTCAGTTTTTTTTTTTTCATTCCTTCTGACTTGCGTCCCTACGCCCTCGTATCAATATGGCGCTACGTTCCCAAAGTGGCAAAAACTAGAAAAATGTATGGGCGCACAGAGAAAGAGGCACAAGAAAGGTCATCACGCTTGCCATCTATCCCAGTGAATACGTGTTCTTTTATTGGAGTACTCTATAAACCTTTATCATTCTTACTCTGCTTAGCTTTGGCTCGTAATCTCTCACTTTGTCCCAATTTCTGATCCTGCAATTTCTTGTATCTCTCCTCAGCAGCCCGAGCCAGCGCTTCTCTAGCGTTCAATTGGGCACCGTCACCATTGCCATTACCATTGCTAGCCGACCCAACCACATTACCCTCATCACCGTCTTTGCTGCCCAATGCTCTGCTTTCCGTGGTGAACTTCTGAGTGCCGGCAGTCGATGCAGCCTTGGGAGCTGAGCCTGGTTTGGCCAGCGAAGACGTGGTGGTCTTAGTAGGCTTGGACGACGAGCCTAGCTTTGAAGTAGTAGTGGCTGACTTGTTTTTGTTCTTACTTTTGGATGCATGATGACCCATGGTGAATTGATACCTTCTCCTTTGTAAGGATTACGTTGATTGATGGAGGGGGGAGTATTACTATCGATTGAACCGAGATTTTTTTTTTTGCCCACCTTTCGTATGCCGGTGTCCTGGTGATAAAGCTAAGAAAAATTTAATTAATCATTAGAAAAACGAACCTATATACTAAAGTTATAACATCTATATACGAATATGGAGGGGGGGGGAGACACTTATGAGAAAGGGTGCTCTCTATTTTAAAAGTTTTATTAAATTTGGGATTCTGTGTTAAGCCTAATCAATCAACAGTGGGGTGGAGTCAATAATTTCCTTGGTTGCTTCACGGTACGAAATATTACGTCTCAAGTTCTTGAATTCAGGAACCTCAATTTTTATCTCACCTTCAAAGGTAGGGTTACTTTCAGTACTGATCTTGCTTATGCTTTTGTAAGCCGAGGGGTCCTTTATCCAGTTTCTCAAGAATCTTTTGGCAGCGTAGTCATGTTGCATGTAATCCTTGTAGGTTTTCAAGATGGACAAGTACAATGGGGTTCTTTGCTCTTTGAACTTATCCGAGAACATGGTGGCGGCCCTCAAAGCAGACCAATCAGCATTAGCAATATAGAAATACTCTTGATCGTCCAATTTCCTCAACAACTGGTTCCAAAGGTCCAAGATTTCTTCGTTCGAAAATTCAATGTGACCAGCTTGCTTCAAGATAATACGGTGACAGACCATAGTCTTGTCGATACCGTAACGGTCGTACGACTGAGCAATCTCCTGGAAAAATTCCTTATCCTCCCAAGGCATATTGGAGATCAAAGTGTTTGACAAGATTTCATTAGCGGGGGGATTAATTCTGAAAATCAGGTGCAACAACTCCTTAGCTTCCGGTGTGGGTTCAGGGTACTTGGTGAAGAAAACTTTGAACAACCCATTGCAGATACTGGCATTCTTGGAAAATAAAGCGTGTCCTTCTTGCTCGTAGTGTCTAGAAATACGTGCCCAGAGGTCGATTATCTCTTCCATCGAGTCACCAGCAGCACTGCAGTTCTCAAAGAACGAAACCATATAGGGGGATTTCAAAGCGACAACATAAGGCAAGCCTCCGGGGGTAATAGCTTTCTCGAAGAATCTCTTGGCAATGGCAATGTCCTTACAGTGACCAATGAAGGACAAATGTAATTGCGCCAAACCACCTAGTACCGATTCTTCATTTGGGTTCTTCTCATAGAGCGTCATCATGGATTCTAAAGCATCCAAGCCTCTTGCATGGTCGCCCTCGGAGATGGCAACCTGACCAATTCTATCACTCAAGAATGGGTGCACTGGCTCGTTTGGAACGACACTCATGTCGTAAATCTGCTTGATCTCATCGTAGTTGAATCTTTTGGTCTCATATCCAACTTGAATGACAACAGACAAAACTGGATGGGAAAGGAATAGTTTGCCCTGTTCCGAGTTGACACCTGTTTCCCAAAGGTTCAAAACCTCTGTGTTCAATTTAAATTGCAACAAGGTACCAAACACCTTGAATAACGATCTGGCCGACAAAGCGTGATTTAACTCTCCACTGATGATTAATTCAGCCAAGCTCAAGATGGCTGTTTGGTAGGCAAGATCTTCGACGAATGCGTCCTTTTCGTCCCTGTCTCTGTTCCTAGTTTTCCCCAATCTCTTTCTTCTCAGATTGATGGTGCCGTTGTAAATGTCGGTGGCGTATCTGAAAAGTTCTTGCTCGCTTATTTCGGACTTGAAGGTTCCCTCTTGCAAGCGGGTCTGGTACTGCTGGATTTCCTCGAACGACTTGCTCACGAAATGTTGATAATCGTAGTCACTCTGGCGCGCGGGCTTGTAGTTTCTTGGCTTGCGGTTTCTATACTTTGGTTGATAGGATGCGTCTTCTGGAATACTTGATCTGGTTGGTGGGGGAGTGGATCTAGTAGCGGTTGACTTGTTTCTTATTTGGTAGTTGATCAAAGTGTTGTTGTTACTGTCCACTGGGGCTGGCTGGGTTGCAGATGCAAACTTGGTGGTGTTTTTGGCATGTTTGACTTTCAGGAGCAAGCTAGGCTTAAAGCCTTGTTGGGCGTTCGAGGCGATTAATCTAAACATTGTATCAAGTATTTGAGTTTGGTTGTGTGAATAGTTGTACTAGTAGATGTGGGGGGGGGGGGCAATATGTCAGGCTGAAGGTGGAGGGAATACAGGCCTGACCAGGATGAAAGAATGGATGGATGGATGTAATGGATATATGAAGCAGAAGATTACTCTAAATTCTAAAGCAACACCTGAGATCTTTATGAGTTCTATTTATGCAAAACAGCTCAATGCCTCGTATGACGTACGATTCAAAGAAAAAAAAATCTGGTAACTTTCCGTTTCTTTTAGGTGAACATCACACTGCAATAGAAAATTTTTTCTCTTCTTCCCATCCATGCCTGGCCTCTGGTGGTGCTACTGTTTTGGTTTCGCCTCCCTCGCGCGCTTTCCTTTTGCCTCCCTCCCGCAGGCTGATATTATTTTTGCGAGCGGTCCACGCTTTTTCCTTTTTTTTTTTTCTTCTGGGTGGTCTGCCAACCATGATCTCACTCATCTGTAGCCATGTAGTAATCCAGACATCACTGTGAGGTAGTATTATTGTTAGACAACCTCACGGGGCCGAAAAAAAAGTGGCCAGATGCACACTTCACAAGTGGGAGATATCTGCCCGAAGTAGTATTAGTCACCATGAGTAAAGCGGGTGCAGATGGTGAGGCTAAATATGGAAATTGCTCACAACGTTCGCCAACCGAGATACACAAGCTGACACAACCTGCTAATCGCGGTTTCGATGTGTGCAAACATCCACGCACAGAACCAAACAGCTTGTGAGCCGGGTACGGGCAATTGGATCAGCTAACTGCAAACGATCCAACCGTATGAAGGCACACACACTCCCCTGAAATGCTTGGCCGCTGCTATAGTGATGGGTGATGTTTGTAATTCTGCGGTGAAATCACCCTCCCCTTTGTGGTTTAACTTTCCCACCCATAGGCTTTTGTAAGTCGCGTTGTTGGAAAAGGACAGCAGCGCCATAGCAAATCGAATCACATTCTGCAGCATAGAGCCATTGGGTGGATAGAGAATGGTGGGTGTATGTAGTTGCTTCTCTTGGCGGTGTCACATCAGCTGTGTCTGTATTGGCAGCCATTCGGACAGCATTGGCTCGTAACTCGCTTATCACGGGCAAGTTCCGTCGTACCAGGATTTCTAATTTGTTTTACCCTTATCGAGACAGCAGCACCTCATACTGGTGAACCTCAAAGGGGTTCCGTGACCGCTCTGCCCCAGTGCCGCTAGCAAATCATGCAGCCCGCCCAAATGGCAGAAACCGGAAAAAAATCCCCCACCCCCTGCGGTGGTGCCCACCTGATCCAGATGCACGAGTCGAGAACATTTTTTTCTCTCACACGCTAACACTCCCCACTGGCTTTACATCTTTTCTCTTATCTTTTCATACAAATATCAGCCACAGTTTCTTACAGCTACACCGTCTTTTTTTTTGCTTCTATCGTATTGTTCCTGATCCAGACTATCCCAACTTGAAACCCCCATTAGATGGCTATTTCAAACAAAAGATCTCCGCCACAACGACATCCGCTACCAACAATCGAAACCTCCCCGTTGTTATCAACCAAGAAGTCAAACCAGCACAGCTACACCAGCAATAGTCGAGGAGATGAGAAAACCGATCTGAAAAACAAGCACAAAGTGGAGAGGAACCTCGGGACCTTCGAAGGGGTCTTTCTCCCTACATCCTTGAACGTCTTGTCCATTTTGATGTTCTTGAGATTTGGCTTCATCATTGGCCAGATGGGAATACTAGGAACTTTGTTCTTGCTAGTGCTATCTTACACCATCGATGTGTTGACCACGTTGTCAATTAGTGCCATCTCCACAAATGGTACCGTCAAAGGAGGTGGAGCCTACTACATGATCTCGCGATCGCTAGGACCAGAGTTTGGAGGTGCTATTGGCATCATCTTTGTTATCGGACAAATCTTGAACTCCTCATTGAACGTCGTTGGTTTCATCGAACCATTATTGGTCAATTTTGGCTACGGTGGAGATATGGCAAATCTCTTACCCGTCAGCTACTTATGGCTGGTGTTGTACTCTACCATATTGTTGGCCATCTGTACCGGTGTTGCCATGGTTGGGTCGCTGCTTGTGTCAAAAACAGCCTTGTTCTTGTTTATTATTTTGACGATAAGCACGGTATCAATCCCAATATCGACCTTGTTTGTCAAGCCATACTACCCATTGGCTCCTCCTTACCAGAATATCTTGTACACCGGGTTGTCATGGAAAACACTCACAGAGAACTTATACCCTCATTTTACGAGCGGGGCAGCGGGATCGGTTTTGCCTCCGGGCCAGAAGGAAACATTCACCGATCTCTTCGGTATCTTCTTCCCAGCAACTGCTGGTATCTTGGCGGGTGCATCGATGCTGGGGGAGTTGAAAAGCCCTTCCAAATCCATTCCTCGAGGAACTCTCAGAGGTTTGTTGGTTACGTTTTTCTTGTACATTAGTGTTATTGTGTCTATGGGTGCAGCAATCCCTCGCGAACTATTGTACGTCGACATCAAAGTCATCCAAACTGTGAATATGTCGGATATAATCATCATTCTTGGAGAGTTCTCCACTTCATTGTTTTCTGTCATCATGGGTATTGTGGGTGCCGCCACCATGATTAACGCCATTGCCGATGACAAAATCATTCCAGGGTTGTCAGTCTTCACGACAAGCAAGAAGTCAGTCAAGGAGAAAAAGAAAGCACAAATTTACAGCATCATAGCTACCTGGTTCATTGCGCAATTGTTTCTATTTGCCGATATCAACCAGATTGCTACATTCATTACCATGGCATTTTTGATGACATTCATTGTCACCAACATTGCTTGTTTCCTATTGAAAGTGGGAAGTGCACCGAACTTCCGTCCATCCTTCAGATATTTCAGCAGCAGAACAGCGTTTACAGGTGCCCTTGTCTGTCTCATTGCAATGTTCATTGTCGATGGTTTATCAGCTACGTTGGTTATATTCTGTTTGACATTCTTGATATTGACTATACATTATCTGACGCCACCTTCCAAGTTTGGTGACATATCGCAATTGCTAATCTACCATCAGGTTAGAAAGTACTTGTTGAGGTTGAAGTTGGAAATGAGCGTCAAGTACTGGCGTCCACAGATTTTGTTACTATGTGACGACCCAAGAAGTTGTTGGAACTTGATTGGGTTCTGCAACCATTTGAAGAAAGGTGGGTTGTATGTGTTGGGCCATGTGGTGTTAATGAACGATGACACCAACCCATCGTGCAACACCGATAAGAACTCAAGAACGTTCTCGACTGTGTCATACCAGGAAGTCAGAAAGCAAAAGCAAGCCTGGATTAAACTCAGAGATATGTCAAAGATCAAAGCTTTCGTTCAAATTGCTTTAGGGCCAACTTTGCCATGGGGTGTGCGTAACGTTTATCTTGGGTCGGGGTTGGGTGGTATGAAACCAAACATCACGGTATTGGGGTTTTATGATTTTAAGAAGCATGGGATCTCCTTGCCAATCCTACCAGTTTATGGGAACAAACCCGAACTTCTTGGCCAGTTGCCTACCGACCGATTGAGAAAAGAACGTAAAGTGTCCATCAACCAGTGGGTGCAAATTGTCGAGGATTTGATTGTCTTACAAGCTACGGTTGCAGTTGCCGCTAACTTCACCCAAATGCAATTGCCCAGGACTGAACGAGGCGGTGGCTTGTTTAAACTCAAAAAGGCTTTCAGTGGCGAAGACGAACCACAAAAGTACATCGACTTGTATCCAATCCAAATGTCATCAGTTGCTCAGCTCGAGAATGGTCAATCGGTGTTGTCAACCAACTTCGATACCTGTACTTTGATTTTGCAATTGGGATCAATCTTGTCAACTGTTGATGAGTGGGAACTTAATGACTTCAAAGTTCGTGTTATCGTTTTTGTCGAATATTCACTGGAAGTCGAAGATGAAAGGGAGAGATTGAGTGCATTGTTGTCTTCTTTAAGAATAGATGCTGAAATCAAGGTTATTTGCTTGGAAGATGAAGGTTTGGCATCATACAACTACATGGTTAAAGGTTTCTCCAAGTCCCAACTGAACAAGTCGCAATATGACAAAATCGACAAAACATTAGCTGGAGACCAATGGTGGAAGAACTTGACCAAAGCTCGTGAGGCTTTGAGAGAGGTTGAGAAGAGACGAACTTTGTGCAGGCAAAAGCTGAAGCTGATCATCCCTAGCCGCAGTCCTTCAAGATCGTCTCTTGGTCCCGAAACCTTCTATCCTTTGAATTTGAACGCAAGTAGCCCTACCAACGTGCAATTGCAAGGCATCAAGAACAACAGGAGATATACCATGTCGAACTTGCAGGAGCAAGGTATGTCGTTGTCGTTCAACTTACGATCTGCACAAACCAACAATGACAACTTGTTATACACCGAATCTGTTAGCGACACTAGTGATAGTGAATCTGAGGATACTGGTAGTTTGACTGCTTCAAGTAGCGCTACTAATCTTGCCTCAGCCAGAAACAGCGGCACGAACCTTGCGGTCTCTCACTATTCACTGGACAGACAACCGCCACAGAATACCAAGGAATCCACGAAGTATAAGAACGCTTTTAATGAGCAACTTCAGCGCACGGGAGTACAAGCCCTGGATCAAATATCCATCAGATCATCCATCTCCAATTTGAGACCAAACTTCCTGTCGGTTAAAATGCCAAATGCTAAGGTGAACGACGACGCCGAAGATGGAGATGACCAAGACGAAGAGGATGAAGACGAGGAGCATGACGTTGTTGGTGGGGGTGACGAGAAGAGAGTTTCTATGAAGGACAGACCTAAGCAGTCAATTCAATTTGTCGATGACGAAGACGCAGACGGGGCGAACAAGGAATCGAAAACCATATCGGGCGTTACCCAGGTCGATAAGAGAACGCAACGTGGTCCTTCCAAGACTAGAAACATCATCGCCAATGATGATGAAATTATTCAGCATATTACCACACCGCAGTTCTTGGCCGTCGATGAAGATGAAGAAGATGAAGTTAATGTCCCACCGATGACATTAAGAGACTCTGCAACTTCTCAAACTTCGTCATCAAGAGCAGACTTTTACAAGAACAGGCCCACGCTTTCAAGAACTCAAAGCGCCACTGAAAAGACAATCACGAAGAAGCAGCTTCAAGACGAGTTGAAGAACTTGAGTTTCAACGATATCCCTGCAAAGGGACAGCATTTGGTGTTGAACGAATTGATGGCACGCAACTCCCCTGCAGACCAAACGCTGGTTATTTTCAGCACCTTGCCTGCACCTCCTAACGGAACCCACTTGGACGATAACGACTCGTTTGATTACACCAATAACTTGGCGATTTGGTTGGATGGCTTGCCACCTGTGTTGTTACTAAATTCACAGACCGTGACCGTGACCACTGCATTGTAGAATACGTATTCATTAGGTATTAAATATTTCCTATCTATTCGGACGTACATAACTAGAATTTTTCATTGTTGTAAAACCTTGTCTCTATGTGGCTGCCAGACCCGAAGAAAAAATAAAAAAAAAATCGGCTATCCTTATCACCCACGATCTCATCTCACACAACCACCACCGCCGCCGCCGCAAGTGTGTACAGAAAGCATGAGTATTTCTGGGAAATCGACTACAGTAAGTAACGGTAGTCAAGAAGCAAGCAATGGCCATACTAACAGTGAATTGTCCAAAGAAGAAAAACTAAAGAAACGTAGGGAGCAGTTGGAATTATGGAGGCAAAAGAAGCAACAACAACAGCAGCAACAACAACAACAAAAGGAAGAGCCGCAACAAGAAGATGACGTGAAGAAGTCAAGACAACAACGAATTGAAGAATGGAAGAAATCGAGGTTGCAGAAACAAAGCCAGGTGAAGGGTAAGACCACTAGTATTACTATAAAGAAGAAGCAGACGATTGGGAATTCTAGTAGTGGAGCCAAGAAGAGATCTTTGGCTTTCGATGAGGATGATGATGATGCGACGTCTGTCAAGAAACCGTTGTTCAAGAAACCAGATTTGAAGAACCTGAATATCAGGAAGAAGAGCAAGGGTGGTGATTCTGACGATGAACTTGATTTGTTCCTAGCTACACTTGAGGAGGAGAATAAGAAGAGTGTCCCTGCGGTTACTGATGAAGCAATAGACGTCGAGGAAGATGACGACGACGAGAAGGAAGAAGAGGATCTAGATGACGAAATCGAGGAAGATGCTAGACTTCAAAATTTGATTTCATCTAAATTGACAAAGTTGCAGAACAAGGGTAAAGAGTTGCAAGCAATTGACCATTCTTTAGAGAAGTACGAGCCAGTGAGAAAGTCATTCTATCAGGAACCTTTCGAACTACTGTCTTTACTGTCCGAGGAGGTTGCTACTATGAGGCAAGAGTTGGACAACATCAAAGTGCATGGGATAGACATACCGCGCCCAGTTTTGAAATGGGGTCATTTGTCATTACCAACTAGCATCTCATCTGTGATTCACGACAAGTTGAAATTTGCCAAACCTTCATCGATTCAAAGTCAAGCACTACCAACAATTTTGGCGGGACGTGATGTCATAGCTATTGCGAAGACAGGCTCAGGTAAAACGTTATCGTTTGTGTTGCCAATGATCAGACACATTCAAGATCAGCGCAGCTTGGAAGAAAACGAAGGACCAATTGCCTTGATTCTAAGTCCAACTAGAGAATTAGCGTTGCAGATCCAGAAGGAGATTTTGAACTTCACCAAGGACAGTTCTAGTCTTCGAGTTTGTTGCTGTTACGGGGGTGCATCTATCGAGTCACAAATCAATGAATTGAAAAAGGGAGTGGAGATCGTTGTGGCGACTCCTGGGCGAATGATTGATTTATTGGCCGCCAACTCGGGGAGAGTGACTAACTTGAAGCGTACCACATATGTGGTGCTAGACGAAGCGGATCGTATGTTTGATTTAGGGTTTGAACCACAGGTCAACAAGATATTTACCCAGATTAGACCCGATAGACAGACAGTGCTATTTTCAGCTACCTTCCCCAAAAAGATGGAAGTGTTGGCAAAGAAGATTCTTGCCAATCCGGTTGTGATTATTGTTGGTGGCATCAGCGTTGTCGCCGCGGAGATCAAACAGGAAGTTGTATTATTCAAGGCTAGTACTGACGAGACATACAAGTCTGAAAGAATTGCCACGCTACATGAAGTGCTCTCCGACTACCAAACATTCAACCCAGAGTCCAAGATTCTTGTCTTTGTTGAGAAGCAAAGCGATGCCGACGAGCTAGTTGCAAACCTCTTGATGTCAGGTTTTCCATCGGTGGCTTTGCACGGTGGTAAAGACCAAATGGATAGAAAATATGCTATCAAAGAATTTTCCAGTAATGAAAGTGGGGTGAATATCCTCATAGCCACGTCCATCGCAGCACGAGGATTGGATGTCAAGAGTTTGGGGTTGGTGATTAATTTTGATCCACCCAACCACATGGAGGATTATGTGCATAGAGTTGGCAGAACAGGAAGGGCTGGCGCCAAGGGACAAGCTATCACTTTCGTATGTTCAAATCAAGAAAGAGAAATTTCAAACTTGGTGAAGGCGTTGCGATTGAGTAAAGCGGACGTCCCCGCAGATTTGGCAGCCATTGCGGACAAATTTTTGGGCAAGGTTAAACTGGGTAAAGAAAAGTTCAACTCTGGGTTTGGTGGTAAAGGATTGGATAACTTGCAAGAGATTAGAGACTCAAAGTTGCAATTAGAGAAACAACGGTTTGGAGAGTCGACTGATGAAAAACCAAGCGAGTCCAAGAAGCTGCTGTCGGTTACCCCAGCATCCAACATATCGTTGCCAGAGTTTGAGGTTGTCGAAGGAAACACCCCAGATGCATCAGGTCCAGATACTTGCAAATTCCATTGTCGTATTGTCATAAACGACTTGCCACAGGAAGCAAGAAGAAGAATTGTTCATGGCCCAACAATTGCTAAAATCATAGAAGAGTCACATACTTCTATAACCACTAGGGGCCAGTATTATCCGCCTGGTAGCGAAGCCCCTGTGGAGAACAACAAGTCGACTTCCAAATTGTACTTGCTAGTTGAAGGGTTAACAAGACAAGCGGTTGCGGATGCTACTACGCTGATCCGAACTAGGATTGTGGAGTCGCTAGAGAGACTAGATCACAAGGAAAGTACCCAACAAACGGGAGGTAGATATGTTGTATAGGCTCATATAGATATGTGTTCTCGGTATAAGGAATGCGGATTTACAATGGATGCGTGTGAAAAATACAGACAACCTCCGCACAAAGAACGGGTAGAACATTTCTGCCGAACCCCACACACTGACAGGGAGAGACAACATGCAGATTATAAAAAGTTTGGCATATCCCAGAAATGCCAGATTTTCAGAAACGTCTTCCCCCTTCTCCTTCTTCTGTCTCACTTTTTTATTTAAGCAGCCATACCTGGTAATCCCACCATGACTTTCGATCCATCCACTTACAAGTACGAATTCTACACCGTCTCCGAAATCCAAGAAGGTTTCGCCCACGTCCAGTACACCAACCCCAAGACATTGAATGCCTTCTCCGAGCAGAACTGGAAGGACTACGGGTCCATCTTTGCCAGATTGGACGCCGAGGAAGACATCCAAGTGATCTTGTTCTCCTCCGGTGTCCCAAGATCCTTCTCGTCCGGGTTGAACTTGAAGACCGCGACCAACATGTTCAGTTCAAAAGAGCAGACCACGGCTGAAGCCATCAAGGAGTTGTACCCGCACATTTGTGATTTCCAGAGCAATATCGGAACCCCAGCCAGAATCACGACCCCAACTATTGCTATTTTGAACGGATTGAACATTGGGTTGGCCCTCGACATGGCTTCTGCGTACACCATCAGAATTGGTGTTGAGGGCGCGCAGTTCTCCATTGCCGAGGTCAACATCGGGATCACGGCTGACATGGGGTCCTTGCAGAGATTGCCAGCTTTGATCAACAACAAGTCGTTGTTGTTCCAGCACGCCTTGTTGGGTGACAAGTGGAGCGTTGAGGAGGCAGAGAAGTTGGGCTTTGTCAGCACCGTTGTTCCTAGTGTTGAGGCTGGTATTGAGTACGCTAAAGCCCTTGGTGCCAAGATCTGCGATGCTCCGGCTTGGGCTATCAAGGGTACCAAGAAGCACATCCAAGATGTGATTAGCGGTACTAGTGTTGATCAAGGTTTGGCTGATGTTGCCGGATGGAATGCTAGAAACATCACTTTAAGTAGAGGTAAATTGTAAGGTGTACAATGCTCTTGAGAATATATATTTGTGTTACTGAATACTACCAACCCGCGTTGCTCGTTATTATTGGCGGAGCGACCAGTGCGACACACTCAAGAATTGGATCCGAAAAATTTTTCCCAAAACTTTTCGTCTTGAACTCACAAGATCTCTACCACCCTTCCGCCCACACGACGACACCGAGCCATGCAAAGCGTTCTAAGAGCCAATAAGCATGTTGCTGGCAGAATAAGAACATATTCGTCCATTGCTATATCGGCCAATGACGAAATTGCGTATTCCAATGATACCATAAAATCTAATACCACCTCCACCTCCACCTCCACCTCCAAGGTCGACCAAAAACAAGCCTCCCAGATACAACACCTCCTCCAGAGCATACCGTCGTCTAGACTCGCGCAATCATATAAGACAACTGCGTTGTATATCACGGCGTCTCAAGCTGTTGAAGTAGAGAAGAATGACCAAATTCGCCGAGAGTTGATCAAGTTGAGAGAACAAAGAGACTATATCAGTTTGGTCAAAATCATGGAGATCTGGTCGGCGTCGAACATAGGCAATATGGTCGAAGTGTTGGGACGTGAGACAATAACGGAATATATGTCAGAAATGATTGAGCTTGGACACTTGTCAGTGGTCAAGCACTATGATGTACGCCCGATATTGAAATCCTTGGCGATCCAAAACGACACCGGTTCCTATTTAAAAAACCACAAGTTCACGCCTATGGAAATGATAACGAAGTTAAGGAAGATATACAACAATTTACTCTATGATTCCAAATCAGGAGACTTCATGTATGACTTTGAAAGAAGAAAGGATATCTACAACAGTAAGGCTGCGACTGGCCATAAATTGAATGTGGGGGATTTTGAGAACTTAATGCAAATGGAGCTTGGCCATTATAAACTAGACCTTGCATCAAGATGGTTCAAGTTGTTCAGACAGTATTTTGGCGGCGACAAAGGGTTTGGTAAGTACATGACGCCGAAAATGTGGACAATGGCTCTCCAGACTGAAGCCCACGGACAAAACAGTCATTGGGAGGCTAAAGGAAGTAATTTAGCGACCTATAAGATAAATCCTTTGGCGGGCAGAGTCAAGAGCCGCAGGTTTAAAAGATTCGAGAATGTCAAATTTACCGATTTCCAGCAGGATTCGATTTGGCCAGACTTGACGTTGCATTTCCACAGTGCTCTCATCCAACATTTCGGATACAAGGGCGACTTGGACCAGATGAAGAGATACATTGAATTCATCTGGGGTGTTGACGCGTCGGGCAAATTGGTTGGCAAGAAACTCGATGTTAACGATAGATTATACCCGGACTTGAACTTTTTGAAGAATTTGTTTTATGCATTGGCGTACCATGGGGAATTCTTTGCTGCCATCAAATACGTTAACGATTTCAAGGCAGTCTATGAGTCAATTAAGGAACGCAACCGCAAAACGTTTTGGGAGAAGGTCTTCAAAAGTGCCCATCACTCGACAACGTATTCAATGGACGCTGCCTTTCAGTACTTCTTGAAAGAAAGCAAGTACTCAGGTAAGTGCTCTACATTGGCTGAGGCTCAGAACGATCCAAATTTCGACTATGAGGGATACTTACAGTTTATCGACAAGTTGAAGAAGGAGAGACGCGACGTGATTGGTCATGTTTGGGCAATTGTCCTGAACGACGACGAGATTGTCTTCTCGAACTATATTTATAAAAGATATTTGTCCTATTTGAAAGGAGGGTACGAAGACGAGGCTGAACAATCATATTACAACTACATGACTTCATTGTTGAAGCAATACCAGAGGCACCACACGGGACCAAACTCGTTCACCAGAAAAGCAGGGCAAGGCTTCGAGCCAGCGCCTAACTACGACGACAACATCAGGGTCCTTTACGGCGAAGCCATCAGGTCATTGATAAGTTACAAAGGTAAGAACAAGTTGCTCGGGCAACTTGAGCCATTGATTGAAGAGTGGGCTTTTGACGAGGAAATGAAAGAGGAGTTAGCGGAATGGGTTGGAAAAAGAATGCCTTACTTTAGAAAGGATCTAGAAACCAAGCGTTTACAGTATATGCTCAAATTGAGAGAAGAGGATAATGAGAAATCGGAGCAGTTCTTGAGCTTGCTATAGGTGTGTATATTGAATATAAGGCATAACGTTTATTTATCTAACAGAAGACGTGCATGTACCAGATTCTTAAAGTCCACGTAAATTGAAAAATTCTTTCTCTGTTCAGCGCCTTACTCTCACTATCGTTGGGAGGGAACGGACGAAAAAAAAAAGTGATATTCGTTGTTCGAAACACTCGATCAAGCACAGTATCAACACTACACGTTACACATATCACACACATCATGGCAGCTGAAGGATTAGAAAAATTGACCGAAGTCCCAGTCGAGTTCTTCAAGGACGGAAGCGCATTCGTCAAGAAGTGCCAGAAGCCAAACGAAAAAGAGTACTTGAAGATTATCAGAGCCGTTGGTATTGGTTTCCTCATGATGGGTGTCGTTGGCTACGCCGTCAAGTTGGTCCATATCCCAATTAGATACTTGATTGTCTAAGAGAACAAGGGAAGGAGGAAAAAGGAGATGGGAGATTGATGATTGAGGTCGGTCCTTTGATCTTGTTTTTGTTTTTCAGTTCGTACAGGTGAATTAACTAGATAATGGCATAAAACAACACACATGCAGGTATCCATTGATCCAAGATTTGTATAATACTATTCTGTTAATATATAAATAAGTTAAGAGATTGTTGTTGGGAGGTGGGATGGCTGGCGGAGATTTATGGTGGGTGATTTGAGCGCTGCAATGGTGAGAGAACCTCTACAAAGAGTATCATCGACTCTATTGTGTCGTTCATGGTTCCCTACAGCCTTAGACTCCCGTAACAGGCTCTGTCAACTGTATCCATGGCATTTGACCACCACGTCAGTGTCTCTGTCAGCCAGCTCCTATATGCAGTCCTTTCAAAAAGGTAGTGCAAAAAAATTTAAATTTTTCAAGTGAAGCACCTCATCTTGAGCCCATCTCTTTCTTCTACAACTTGCAATATATACCTCCCCCCACCAATGTCGTCGTCAACGTTTGTCAAGAAACTAGCATCAAGCGACAAGAAGACCCGAGATGCGGCATTAGAGTCCTTACAAAATTTCCTCAAGACCAAGAAATCCCTCTCGTTGCTCGACTTGAAGAAGATCTGGAAAGGGTTGTACTTCTCCATGTGGTACTGTGACCGAAGCAAGGCGCAGGAGCGATTGAGTGAGAACTTGGGGAAATTGTACAGCGACTGCATAAACGCGGAGTTGTTCAACGAGTTCACGTTGGCGTTCTGGGAGATTTTGATCATTGAGTGGAAGAACTTGGATCAGTGGAGATTAGACAAGTTTTACTTGTTGATTAGACGGATATTGAGGCATAATTTGAAGTTCTTGAAGAGCCAGGAGTGGGATGAAGAGTTGGTGAATGCGTGGGTTGGCGTTTTGGAGAAGAGTGTGTTGAGTGGTGACGACAGCGTGAGCATGGCTTTGCCTTACCATATGTGTGATATATTCATAGACGAATTGCAATTGGTCTTGTTTGAGGAGATCCAGGAGGAGATTGATGAATTCGACGAAGAGAATGCAAGCATAGAGGATAAAACAGAGATGCTTAAAAAGAAAGTCGAGATTATTGACGGCGTGCCTGTTCTCAAGTTGATTGAACCGTTTGCAAAGTTGAATAAAGATGCCAAGTTGAAGACATTGAGAGAAAAATGTAAAGAGGATGTCTTGGATGATGAAAGGTTGAAAGACTGGGGAGTTATCGAGGACGATAGTGATGATGAAGAAGACGACGAAGAAGAGAAAGAGGGAGACGGTGCCGAAAGTGAAGACGAATGGAACGGTTTTTAACAAAAGGTGTAGTTTATAGATTTCCGTAATAAATTGTAATATAGCGCACACACAGAGACACATCGCGCGGCCAAAAAGTAAAGAAGCGCACCGAGAATCCACAAATCGTTCCAACACACCACGCCTAACGAAGACCATGCCACGAGAGACAACCACAACACGGCAAGGAGACAAGAAAGTCAATCAGTATATCCCTAAATACATCGTGTCAAAGCCATGGTATCAGGATGTCTCGACGCCAGGAGAAGAAGACAAGGAAATCGACGAGCTCTCCCACCAACGGAAAACTGGAGAGATCATAGACCACAGTATTGCACAGTCTGGAAGTGGCATCAAAGAGGAGTTCAAGGGCACGATACGAACGACCGATGAGAGCGAAGATTACGATGTCAAACGAGATCGATGGTATGGGTACTCTACTGAGGAATGGCTAGACCATTTGAAGAACTGGAAAGAGGTGCAGGAACCTAAACAAGACGCAGCCAACGATGACTCAGATGATACAGATTACGAGCTAGAGTTGATTGAACTAGGATTAGACAGAAAGGACTTGAACAAGAACATCAAAGAGGATCCGATGGAGAAGATGTTGCGAGATAGGCAAGACATACCTGCTTATATTTATAACATCACGGCAAATCCTAACAGCAAAATAAAAATCGACTATGATCCCAAATCCAGATTAGCTAAAGATATGAGCAAAGGTTTTCTTAATGACAACAATCAGTTTGTTAAGAAATTAACAGGCACGGCTAACGAATTAACCGATTTGCAGAAAGTAGCATCTGATTTGGACAAGGAACATGAACAAGAACGTATACAAGCAAGATTAAAACAACAATTTTTTGGTGACGACGGCGAATTCAACAACCAAGTTCCTGAAACAGACTTGAATCTCAGTCTTGAAGCCAGCCCAACTTTGATGATGTTGAAAGCCAAACAATTGCAAAAGGAAAAGGAAAAGGAAACGGCAAAACTAAAAGAAAAATCAAAAACAAATAAAAATGAAATATCCCAGAAATACATTAGCTCTGGTACCACTCCGAACTTGGATAAAAATGGTTTGAAGAAGTCACGATACCCTGAAGATCAACTCAGTGTGAATCACAAATTCATCTATGGCAGTTACTACGAAGATGGTAAATGGGGTTACAAATGTTGCAAACAGTTTGATAAGGATTCACGTTGTACGCTTTAGATAACCCACGTCTGCCAGTTCTTGAGTCTGAAACTGTTTCTGTCGGTGTGTACCATCTCCAACACAGGAATTTCCTCGATAGATTCCAAAAGAAGGTTGGTGTATTTGCCGTTCTTTGTCAAGATCTTCATCCGGTTGAACTCCAACAACTGCTCCAACTTGATACTGCCGTCATACTTGTTAAAAAGGGATCTGAGGTATGTGTCCTTGCAGAGATTTTCTGTGGAAAAGTAGTACTCGATCTGGCGTTTGATGCTTTCCTTCTTGGTGTTGGTGCTGCTTTTCGGTGAGACGGGTGACTGGAACTCCGATGAAAGTGGCTGAGGCTGTGCTGATGTTGGAGAATCGCCCAACACAGAAACATGGTATATTGGGATTCCAAACTGAGGGTAAACCACCACCGATGGTGAAGGAGGAAACAGGTGTGTATGCGCTGGTGCTGATACAGCCTGTGGAGGTGGAGGTGGTAAGGGAGTATGAATAAGAGGCGAAGTGGCTGCCGACTCGACAAGCGCAGGAGGCGGAGTCGTCAAATGGTAATCTGGTGAGTGGTCAGAATATGGAGGATTACACGTGTTGATGATATAGGGAGGTGAGTCATTGGTGTTGTCTGTGATTCGGTACTTGTAGTGCCCCGATCCGCCCTTAATCTTGTTTGATTTGGGGAATTTAGGTTTCTTGATCTTGGTGTATTTGCCAACGCTGACTAATACTTCATCAACATCCCCCTCATGGTGTCCCGCCTCTCTGATATTTAGAGGACTATTCAACTTGTCTGATATCGGGGCCAGGAATGGGACTGTAAGCGCAGTCGTGCTTTCTTTGATTATTGAAGACGTTGGCGACTGTGGGGATGATATGCTCTTGAAATGGCCCGATATGATTTCAATATCTTCATCACTCGAGAACGAATCTTCGGAATCAGACGAATTGATTTTGGCAGCTGCTAAGTTTGACGATTCTGTGTTGGTGTTATTATCAGTGATGTTGATTAATTGGTTGATACTCCATGCATTTATCGTAGGAGGAGGGGCAGGTAATAACCGTTTGAAAGTTGACATGATTGATGCCTGGGTGTGGGCTCGGTTGGGTAGATTGATGGATTGTAGGCTGGATAATAACTAGTACTATCCTGTTGTGAAATAATTCTGGTTGTCTAAAATTGGTTGTAAAAAAAGAGAAAGCGATAGAGGGAAAAGTTGGTTGTAAAATCAAACAAAAAACAATATAAAAACGAAACAAACTCCATCAATCAATCTCCGACTCTTCATCAATAACACCCCTTACAAGTTTGATTAGTAATACGAATAAACTCGCCAGTCATTACTCCAGATTGACAGCCCCCCATCTGCCAATACAACACACCAATAGCCAAAGAAGTGCGACACCCAGACCCAGACACCCTCGCCGGACAGATTTCGGACTTTTTAGTCGGCAACCCGTACAACTTGATCCGGTGAGAAACAAAAACTATAAAGTTACCCTCCTTCCGCCACGTGGCACGTGACTTGCTGTTTTTTTAGTCTTTTTCAAAAAGGTTCAATATGAACGGCTTGACATTGAGGGATTTTTTTTTTGTTTATGGTCTTCGTATCTCAATGAGGTTTTCAAGATTATAAACTATCACCATGTTATCGTCGTGCCGTTCGTTCGTTCTAAGAGCCCAATTAGGAAATCTATGGTGCAGCCAGTTCGTATCCCGGTTCTGTGCTATAAAATGTTGCGGGACTTGACGTTGCAATTTGACCACTCCCTCGGCATGAAGGAACCCCTGAGTGGGACAGATAGGCAGCCACCCATCAGGACACATGTGGTTTCAGATCATCGTGATTATTTTTAGTACCCACACACACACATGTCACACGTTGCTTCGTCCCAATCCACCTCAAGCACCCATTGTTCTGCCACTCCAAAAAAGCAATCCTTCTCGCACGCGCACATGCGCAACACACGCTTGTACTCTCCCACAAAGTGTTCTCTGGAGTCAGGGGATAAGGTTTTGGAGCTAATTGGGTGCGTGCAATTTGGATATTTTTTTGTATTCTGCCTTTAATTTAAGCTGCAAATCTTAATCAGAGAGAGAGAGCGACCACGCAAGGTGACACAAAGCGGCCACAGAAGAAAAAGAAAAAATTAGATTGTTGGGTTTTGTGTAATATCGAAAACGTGGGTCCCCACTCCATCCATACTCAACTTGATGGAGTAAGTAGGTGGTTCGTATTGTCTGTGCCATAGAGTCCCACAAACAAAAATGGAGCAAAACAAAGGGGTGAAAATCACGCAGGTGCGTAGCAACTGAAAGCACATGGGTGGTTATAAGGTCCCTCGTAGAGAAGTTAATTGGTGTTGTATATGATCTGGTGTCGCTTCCAGTTCTCTGGCAAAATGGTTTTTAGCGGACGGAATTTACTGTGCTTGACAATGAAACCGCCGGCGAGTGACTAGGCAGTTGGTGATTGGCTCAAGTAATCTAAAAGACTGACACGAGATAAGAAGAAAAAGCACGGAATGGCAATTTATTTTTAGTCGTTAACCCTCGTGTGCCACATTACTTGATTTATAACCTTGAGCACGAAAGCGTGCGAAAAAATTTTAGGCGCGCAGGGAAAACGTTGTCACACATGAAATGCTCAACAGAATTTAGATCCTTCTTCTTGAATTCCTGTGTTTCACCTCGCCTGACCTTACATGCTACTGGTCGTTTGCACAGTAGTTAGATCTCGAGAGATCCAGTGGTGGTTGGTGAGCCACTCATGTGGGTGCCTTCCACACATGACGACTCGCTAGGAGAAAACCAAAGAAGGAACAAACCTCACACACACACACACTTGTCCGCTTGATAACAAGCTGCAACAAGTTTCTGGTGCGTTGTGTAACGTGGGTGCGTTTTCTTTGTTTCGCTCATGTCTTCTGACTTGAAGAACCTCTACAATCTTTTTACTTTTTCTTCGCACCAGTGGACATAATTTTTTATACAAGTGCGCCAATTTCATTCACACTACTGCGCACATAATGTTTGTACTAAACTGGTCATAATTATTCGCATCTCTGGGACAAAAAAGGTCACACCAATCGAGACAAAATTGTTCGTGCTGCCTGGTGCAAAATCCTCCATACTAAGGCGGACAAAATTATTCGCGCTGTCCAGTACCAAATCTTACACACCACGTGACCCCCATTTGTTCACCCCAACTCCACACAATTCTACAGACTGTAGTGAGCCAAAATGTCAATACCTCGTGACCAAATCTGTTTATACCATTTGACCTGTTATTTTTCACACAAGAGTGCGACTAATTGGTTCGTATTACGCATGACCCACACGCACGGTGTTGGCACAGAATGTATGGGATTACATAAGCTTTCGCACTCGCATTAGTCAGC
>JAJMBE010000096.1:0-48690 GCA_030565125.1 Candida pseudoviswanathii | reverse complement strand
GTGAACTGGTTGAGTCCCATTTGGTTTTCCAAGGTTTGATTGGTATCTACGACCCCCCAAGAGAAGAAACTGCTGGTTCCGTCAAGTTGTGTCACCGTGCCGGTATCAACGTGCATATGCTTACCGGTGACCACCCAGGGACTGCCAAGGCCATTGCCCAAGAAGTCGGTATCTTGCCACACAACTTGTACCACTACAGCGAGGACGTTGTCAAGGTGATGGTGATGACGGCCAACGAGTTTGACGCGTTGTCTGACGACGAGATTGACAACCTCCCTGTTTTGCCATTGGTGATTGCCCGTTGTGCTCCAAAGACCAAGGTCCGTATGATTGACGCCTTGCATAGAAGAAAGAAGTTTGCTGCCATGACCGGTGACGGTGTCAACGACTCGCCCTCTTTGAAGAAGGCCGATGTGGGTATTGCCATGGGTTTGAACGGGTCCGATGTGGCCAAGGACGCCTCCGACATTGTGTTGACCGACGACAACTTTGCCTCCATCTTGAACGCCATTGAGGAGGGCCGTAGAATGTCCATGAACATCCAGAAGTTTGTTTTGCAGTTGCTTGCCGAAAACGTCGCCCAGGCTTTCTACTTGATGATTGGTTTGGTCTTCATTGATGAGACCGGCTTCTCCACGTTCCCTTTATCACCTGTTGAATGCCTCTTCGTTCTCGTAATAACTTCGACCTTCCCAGCGATAGGTCTTGGATTTTGCAAAGCTGACGATGATATACTTGAGAAACCACCTTCGAACAGTATCTTCACCCGTGAAATTGTGTGTGACATGATTGGATACGGTATAATCATGGCAGCCAGTTGTATGGTCGCTTTTGTGGTGGTTGTGTACGGCAGAGGCAACGGAGACTTGGGACACGACTGTAACTCTATGAGCGCAGATATGGATGTCTGTCGCTTGGTGTTTAGAGGCAGATCCACCGCTTTCGTTGTCATGACGTGGTGTGCTTTGGTTTTGGCCTGGGAATGTCTCCATTTGAAGAACTCCCTCTTGCGCACAGACCCACGTGACCTCTGGGAGAACCAGTTCTTGTTCTGGGCCATTGTCTTTGGTTTTGCTTCTGTTTTCCCCGTCATCTACATCCCAGTTATCAACAATAAGGTGTTCTTGCACACAAGCATCTCCTGGGAATGGGGTGTCTGCTTTGCCTGTACCGCGTTGTTCTTGTTGGGTGCTGAAGCCTGGAAATGGGGTAAGCGTGTCTTGTCGCGTACCGTCAGAGCCAAGAACCCTGAGTACGAGTTGGAGAGAAACGACCCATTCGAGAGATATGCTTCGTTCTCTAGAGCCAACACCATGGTTGTGTAATAGCAGCCCATTTCATTTTCTTTTTATTCGTTTTTTAGAGTTTGTTTTATCTTTTATACTTTTTTAATCTGCACATCTTCCATATAGAACCAAAGAGATTGTAGTTGTTGGCATGGCCCTGTCACGCGCAAGCCTTTCCGTTCCGTACCTTTCCGATCGAACTCGTTTATAAATAGGGTTCTTTTCCCTTCCACTCTTATATATTGCGAACTAGTTCAATATACGTTCGGTAGTTTGACAGGCTTTTTGTTTTTTTTTGCGAGCAGTTTCTTTTTTTGCAGTCGCAGCAAGTTTCTACCGAGTGTTCCAAAGATCACATGTGGACCACAAAACACATGCGCTGCTAAAGCGGGATTGCTAGTAAAGCATCCGGTTTGAACGGGATGTTGCCGGCTGATGTTTGGATGAAATTGGGGATGAGCCTCTGTTGTGTATCAGTGTGTAGTGTAATTGCACAAAAGCAGGAAGTTTATGATACGATGAAGTGTTGCAAAAGTACTGCATATACTCCCAAGATTGTTTTGCTTTATTAGGCTTTTGGTAGAGGGTGGGTACTGTGGTGTTTATTCTAGCCGATAACTAAGATGCTTTTGTTATGAGTGGTCAAGATCAACACGAATCGTTGAGCGTCGCACAACCATCTTCAATGCGATTCACGCTTTAGAAAACCGCTAAGAGAGGCTGAATTAAGAGTTATCTGTCGTGCATGTAGATGCGCTTTCTAGTACAGCTTTCTTTAAGTTTATTGTAGCCGCTTCAAATTACATTGAACTGTACTCTTCTGGTGCCTGCTAGTTTGCTCTTCAGTGTAATCTTTTGAAATTGCATTGCTTTCCTCTAATACATGTTTCTACCATTCGTAGTTCATGCTAGTGACAGGAATCATCGACTAGTTGTCTCTAGTTGTGTAGAGATACTCTAGGTGTGACGGCTTTCGTCTGTCGATTGGCTCACGTGCGCTGCGGTGTTGCCAGATCCCGACACGGAGAGGGTCCACTATAGTGTTGAAAAAGAACTACGTATACTTGAAATCTATAGGTGTGCAAAATAGCAATTTATATTAGATTTGATATCCGCTGTCTTCGGGCTGACTCCTTCAAATCTACGTCTCATTCTAGTCGAGCCACTCCTGTTCGATTTTCGCCTGTGATGTTGTGAGTAGCACTGGTATAGAGTGTCCGTTGCATCAAATACATCATATATCCGTCATTCTTAGTCGACCCTTAGAAAACTGTTCTTGGAGTGCTGTTCCCGGTTGTGATTCAGCTGGCCATTCACGGAAAGGTTGACCCGAGTTAAAACCACAGTAATTGAGCCATCGAGAGCCACTGACAAACCACGTGTTAGCCTTGTTCTGGATGTAAACACGCTCCTGATCCAGGGTTGATATACAAAGCGGAATCTTCTCCCAATCATGTTTCTGAAAACCAAGGCAAAACTTTTGCCAGCTGATTTGCTGTAACATAATGAATCTGATGTAGTCATTGAAAACTTGACCTCTGATTACAGAGATGGCCGAGTGGCTCTGGCAGTATGGGCCAACCCCATAAGCGATCATTTCAGCGGTGTTGGCAGCCACTGGACTCGTCATAGTCCCCAATGTCCCTTCCTTTCCATGGCAACCGTATTCAGTTTAGCAACTCGTAAAAGGAACCAAACGACGACTGCTCCTGAATATGACGCCAACCAAAGGAGACGGATAGGTAAACCCGAATTCATCAGCAGGCATAACACATGATTCACACACGTGTGGCAAAGCCTGCATGTTGTCCATTGAACTCAACCACATCTTTTGAGCATCAGAACACTTGTCCAGATTATGGCTTGGAAGCCAACCAAAAAATAAAGTATGGAACGATGATCTAGTACCTGTTGGAATCAACTTTATTCCTTGTCAGTGTATATTCTTTATGACGGAGGATTTTGAGCTCCCTCGACAGAATCCTTCTCGTATAGCTCCTCTTGGATGGTGGGTGTTGGATGGAGTTCTGTCGATTACATGGATTGTGCCCCATGGATGACATGTTCTTCAAGCTCATCCTCTTTACTAAAATTCGTTTCGAACGTGGCTTGCCCTACAATGACGATCTGAATAAAAGACTGGACTTATCCGGTGGTATCGGCGATACAACCAGCAACCATCGGACTCCTGCACTCAGTGCAATCCATGAATATCGTAGGCACCGCCATGGTCTTCTCTTTCTATAAATTCAAGCTCGTGGAAGCTACCTTGGCGAGCAAAGCGGCTGGAGCAGCACCAAATTCTCCCAAAATGTTGAACAAGAACAACGGGGCCAAATACTTGGCCGTGACACGGAAAGATGGCGAACAAGGTGCATGACAAGTAAGCCGTGTGTTGAAAGTATCTCGTCAGCACTGGATTGCGCCTTTAGGGACACCAACTCCGTGCCTGGTGAAGCGTAGCGCGGGGTTACGGTTGGTCTGTCGGTGTATCACGTTCAACTTGTCGAATGCATCGTATAGTGGACCAGTAAAGTTGATCGTTATACACCATACGGACAATAGGAAGAGCTTGAGTCTT
Organism: Candida pseudoviswanathii; assembly: GCA_030565125.1. Taxonomy (NCBI): domain Eukaryota; kingdom Fungi; phylum Ascomycota; class Pichiomycetes; order Serinales; family Debaryomycetaceae; genus Candida; species Candida pseudoviswanathii. Next base: position 44,823 of record JAJMBE010000096.1, on the reverse strand, counting down.
TTGCCGTTCTTGAAACGAAGTATATCATTTGGCGTTTGGGTCCTGGCTCTGGTCATAGGATGATATTTGAGTCACCCATTTGTTTCCGGACGTCTAGACAGCATGTGGCTTCGATTGGCTGTCCTGTCTCATGGATCATTTCATCCTTGATAATGTCAACAACCTCCGTCGTCTTGGATCGTGTGTTCGTTGAATAGCCTGCCATGCAACTAGCTTCCAAGAGGTTCAACACCCACTGGATATGATTTGGCGCTCCCTCAAGCTTGGATGCACGTAGTCTAATTTGGACTTGCTTCTATAATCCATACCATGCTAATGTCTTGTCCTTTATGAGGATCGTTCACGATAAAGGTGGAAACTGTAGTATCGAAAACTACTTGGGAAAACTCAAGATGTCTTCAACAAAGTTCCTAATAATCTTGTTGGATTCTGTATTGGCATGTACTAAACTGTAAGGGTTGGTTGATTTTGAAACGAAAACTAAGTGACAACGAAGCGAACTTTGTTGCGGTCGATGGAATTTGATATCCACGCCAAAAACACGTGCAAATATGGATTTTCACTTGTTTATGGCGACTGCTGGATCATCAGGTCAAGTATGGCGTATCGAGTTTGTTGGGTATATTGCCACCAAGAGCTTTCAAGTAACCACTCAATGTCATGCCAAGCTAAATTAACATATAGTAGTAAGAGCTGGTATTGCAGAATGCAAGCGTGAAGTAACTCCTCACAGACTTACTTCCAGGTCCCCAATTGCTTGAACTGTTGAGTCTAAACTAATCAACTCCAAGAACTAAGACAAAATGGGTGTAGTTACGTAAAAACTCAAGTTAGATGGGAAGCTTCAACCCCAAAGGCTACATGTCTGTAGCAAGAATCATCTGTCTTTGGATTAAGTGTATGGGGACCAATAATTTCCTCTCGTACACCCTTATCACGTGTTTTGTACACCGCACGACCCTCTATAGCCCAAGTCACAAGATCAATCAAAAACGACGGTGGTTGGGGAAGGAATCACCTACAAACACCCTATACAATCCAATCCACATCTACAATTTATTGCCACCAATCATATGTAGAGTACTTCCATATCCTCGAAGTCAGTCATCACCAAGTGTCCCTTTAAACAAGGCGTTCCAAGAGCAAACATAACTCATACGCCATTTGCACAAAGGCTTATCGAAATGCTACTGCGTACGACGGTGGTATTCCTTCTAGTGTCATAAGTTTAGACTTTGCCTCCATCTTGAACGCCATTGAGGAGGGCCGTAGAATGTCCATGAACATCCAGAAGTTTGTTTTGCAGTTGCTTGCCGAAAACGTCGCCCAGGCTTTCTACTTGATGATTGGTTTGGTCTTCATTGATGAGACCGGCTTCTCCACGTTCCCTTTATCACCTGTTGAATGCCTCTTCGTTCTCGTAATAACTTCGACCTTCCCAGCGATAGGTCTTGGATTTTGCAAAGCTGACGATGATATACTTGAGAAACCACCTTCGAACAGTATCTTCACCCGTGAAATTGTGTGTGTGTTTTCTTTTCTTTCTGCTGATGGTGTTTTAGGGCGCTTTTTTCACTAAGGCGGTATTTGGTAGTGGCACGATTCTGGATCACGTGTTTGGATTCATAGTAGTCAGAAACATTTGAAAGCCTCTTCCTTGCCATGGCTCCTCTCAGAATACATAAAATCAATAACCGCCTTTGGAATGCTAATTGGCACAGTATTAGTTTTCCATTTAAGAGCTCTTCGTAGCCAAACACCTCGTGCTATGTAATCAATCGGGTCATTAATCTCATGTTAGTATTTCGCTTTTGCCAACGCAGTGTTCACGTCCCTTCCTGTGTTGATATCGGCTCACATCATGTAACATCATCACGTGCTGAATGACCTGGTTAGTTGAAACTGCATTTATGCGTCTATTCGATCATCTATAGAAAATCTAATACTCTTTCAAGATAGCGTTCAATTCGTCTCTCTTGCAGACATTTTCAAACTTGAAAGAAGCAGCCAATTCGTCCAACTCTTCAAAGGACAAGCCAACAAACAAGTCGGCATACTCGTGTTGGGCAATTTGGGAAAACAACATGTCCTTGGCGACTCTGTAGACGTAATCTTCAACGGTCCAGTTGTGTGGGTACAAAGCCTTGTGGTACTTTTCTGGGGTGTTTTCCTTGATGTGGTCAACCAAGTTGTGGTAGATCTTGGCGTATGCTGGATCAATGTCGTTACCCCATCTGTCCAAACCCAACTTCTTCTTCTTCAACAACCACTTGCCGAAAACTTGGTACCATTTGGAGTCTGGGGAGACGTAAGTCAAACCTTGGTAACCAATGTCCTTGTACAACCAGATCGACCAGGAGATTGGAGAACCGTCGCCAGATGGGTCACCCTTTTTGTAGATTTCCAACTGGTCCTTCAAGACGTTGTATCTGTGTCTGTTGATAAAGTCTGGGTTTTCGTCACCTCTTTCCTTGGAAGCGTAGACTGGACCAAACTCACCGTTCCAAACTGGCACGTTGTATTTTTGCATGTACTCAAGCTTTCTCTCGTATTGTTGCTTTAACTTGGTCTTCTCGCTTTCAGTACCCTTGTAAAGGTAGCCGTCCAAAGAAGGGAATCCGAAAACGGAGTAGTCGTGGATGGCGTAAACAGCGTTTGGAATAAAGTCAGCTGGTGGGAATTGTCTGAAATCCATGGAGTAAGTGTTACCATCGAGGAACCAGATGTGGTTTGGGTCGACTTTTCTAACTTCTTTGTCAACACGCTTGTAGAACTCAACCAACTTGGAGTGGTCTGGAGAAGCGGGTTCGTTCAATGGGTTGTAACCAGCAACCCAGGTGTTGTCCTTGTAGTGCTTCGCAATTTCGACCCACAAGTTGATCATGCAGTCCTGGAAAATCTTAAAGTCCCAGAAAATAGACTTGTGGATACCAGAGTCGGCGTGCCAGTCTTGGTTTTGGCCACCTGGAACAGCATGCAAGTCCAAGATGGTGTAGATACCGTACTTGGCACAGATATCAACAACTCTGTCCAATCTTTCAAACCCCTTTGGGTTGATCTTGAAGAAGTCGCCTTGGTCGTCGATGAAGTGACGGTAGTTGAATGGGATTCTCAAAGCGTTGAAACCTAATTCGTTCGCGTAAAAATCAGCGTCTTTCTCGGTCCAGAAGTACTCGTAAAACTTGTCAAAGAAGAATTCACACTTCTCTTGACCAATCTTTTTGGCAATGACGTTTTTGTGTTCGGTGAAGTGACCTGGATAACCCGTGATGAAGTTTTCCATGTTCAAAGAACCACCGCAAGCAGTTCCCTTTAAAACAATAGGGTTGCCTTGAGCGTCGACAATTTTGGTACCTTTAGTAGTTAAGAATCCGGATGACATGATAGTTGAGTTTGTTGATGTAGGAAAAGACAAGAGAACACCATGACTGTATCTTGGCTATTTATACCGTTCTTTGCATCTTGACACCAAACCGTTAGAGAGCAGAGTCAACTCGCAGGGAAGGAGAATCAACAAAGTGGCTCAGAATGCTTCGTATCTTTTTTTTTCGCCAAGTGAAGGGAAGCTCGATTCCAGATCCTCCCCCACAAAACGTCTCCTCTGGGGAACGCAAATAGTTGGAACTCCGTGTAACCCCCTAGCCGGTTCCCCAGCTAGTTCCCCTCTATGCTACCCACATATGCAACGGATTAACTGCCAGCGTTGCGAAATCCGGTTATCTCTTGGGGCTTGGCAATCACATCCACTGACAGGGGAGGTTTCATATCTCTTTCTTGGCCCAAAAGGAAAATTTCTTTTTTTGCTCCAACCGCTGTTGCAAACGAAACAGCAGTTCGATTCTCGTTATTTTTTTTTCTCTCTTTTGCAGTATGAGTTGGGGAATGGAAGTTGGTTTCTGTAAACTCCAGGTTATTGTGAAACCCGTTTGCGGGGACTACTGCCTGTGGCACCCATAACCTGGTGTTATCTATGGCTACCCTTCCCCCCAACCTAATCTTTTTACGACACTAATTAGCTGCCGTATAAATAGATGGTAAATGCTCTGGCAAATTTTTCTTGGTTTTCCTTTCCACAATCATCAACAAACATCTACAATGTCCTCCAAAGACAACATCATCATCACTGAAGAATCTTCCGACTCTGAACAGGTTTTCAGAGGCAAGGAAGAAATCGACCAATATTTGTACATGGACAAGCCATGGTACAGGTACAGACACCTTTGCTTGTTGCACTTCTGGATTCTTATCATCACCTTGACTTCCACGAACAACGGTTATGACGGTTCCATGTTGAATGGTTTGCAAGTTTTGCAGAACTGGAAGGACGCTATGGGCAACCCGCAGGGTGCGGTCTTGGGTGCTTTGTCTAACGGTAACACTTTTGGTGGTGTTATTTCCTTTGCCTTTGCTTCCATTCTTGCTGACAAGTTTGGTAGAAAGTCTACGATTATGCTTGGTGTTATGTTTACTATCTTGGGTGCTATCTTGCAAGGTGTCTCCACCAACTACACTTTTTTCATCTGGGCCAGAATCATCTTGGGTTTTGGGTTTGGTATTTCCACGGTCTCATCTCCTGCTTTGATTGCTGAGTTGTCTTATCCATCCTACAGAGAAACCTGTACTGCTTTGTACAACACCTTCTGGAACTTTGGGGCCATCATTGCTGCTTGGGTCACATTTGGTACTCAGCCAATTACCAATTCTTATTCCTGGAGAATCCCATCCTACTTGCAAGGTGCCATGCCAGTTGTGCAAATGATTTTCATCTGGTGGATTCCAGAATCTCCAAGATACTTGGTTGCCAAAGGTAAGACGGATGCTGCTAGGAAAATTCTCTTGAGATACCACACTGGTAATGACGGCACCCAGCAGGGTCAAATGTTGGTTGACTTTGAGATCCAGGAGATCACCGCCGCTTTGGAGATGGAAAAGCTTCAATCCAACTCCAGATACATTGACTTTATCAAGATCCCAACCTACAGAAAGAGATTGTTCCTTTTGATTTTTACTGCTATCATTATGCAATTATCTGGTAACGGTTTAGTCTCTTACTACTTGAACAAGGTTTTGGACACTATTGGTATCACCGAGCCAAAAAGACAATTGGAAATCAACGGTTGTTTGATGATCTACAACATGGTTTTGGCCTGGGCTGCTGCCTTTGCTGCTCCATACTTTAAAAGACGTACCTTGTTCTTGGCGAGTATCACCATCATGTTGGCTTCTTACATCATTTGGACAGCACTTTCCGCACGTTTCGCCATGACTGGTTTCAAGGACCATTCGTTGGCCAACTCGGTGCTTGCCTTCATCTTCATCTTCTACTTGGGTTACAACACCGCCAACTCCGGTAACAGTGTCTTGTATGTGTCGGAAATCTTGCCCTTCACCATCAGAGCCAAGGGTATCAACGTCTTTTTCTTGTCCCAGAACATGGTGTTGTTGTTCAATGGGTTTGTAAATCCAATCGCCATGGACGCCATTGAATGGAAGTACTATATTGTTTACTGCTGTGTCCTAGCTGTGGAGCTTGCTATTGTTTATTTCTTCTACGTTGAAACTTCGGGCTATACTTTGGAAGAAGTTGCCCGTGCTTTTGGTGATGATGACTTGGTTCATGTTACCAACCTTGAAAAGCCAAACGTTGAACACGTTGAAAAGTTGGCTTAATTGGGGGTACTAGTGTTAAGTAATCACGTGTGAATACATTGAGAAAGTTGAGAAAAATCCGACACTCCTCTTGAATCCCGATATCACGCAGTTCGCATCAATAGAATGGGATTGTAGTACGAGAAACCCCCCTATACCCTCGCCTGTGTATCCCCAAGAAACCCCCCAGAACGGTTATGTAGTCATATAAAAGTATCCCAAAACCTTGTTTGGCGCTCGTATCGCGCGTCATCACAGAAAACGATCGCATGCAGTGGAGTTATCGCTGCCGCGGGAAGAGGAAACACATACACGTAAACAATACACGTCTAGTGCCCCCTGTTGTTATGAGCGGAACGATGGCGCCACGGCTGATACCGATAGATCTTCAGAATGCACGCTCTACTCCACGTTTTGTTATCGTGGAACCGGGCTGCTTGCGAGACACTTGAACTCACTGGTTGCGCACCAGGCACGCGACACACCCTCCATCACATAGTGCTGTCCGCAAGGATCAGGGTTTGCCCGGATGTTTCTCCGTAAATGATGTGCATATAGCCCACGATGATCGTCTCATTCCCATCTGATACTCTTAATTTCCGATGGATTTATTCGTTTTTCCATTTGCAACAAGGGGTGATCCCCGTGACCCATACAGGTGATCTGCACTCGGGATCAGCACCAGTGGGGCAGTCATTCGTTGCTGGAGTTGGTGATGCCTTTGGTCCCCAGGCAACCACCGACCAGAACAAGGGGTGTGGGTTTTTGAATGACCCCCCAACAATGTGTGTGTGGGTTGCAACGCGGTCGATAAGTACGCCACATAAAATTCTTTTTCTCACTTGCGGGCTGCGCCAAGGATTTTGTGCTCATTCTTTTACAAGAACACCGATAACTGCGAAGTTAGTAATGGGCACCTTTTTTTTTTTTACTCTTCTGCATCCACATATAAATACCAGAAAAATCCCACACTTCTATTTTAAACTTTTTCTTCTTTCTCTCTACACCTTACTCCCTATAATACCCACCTATAAAATGTCCTACCCAACCGGTGCTAACACCAAATTGTCCCAACACGAAATATTACCTGCTAAGAACGACGTCGGCGCCTTGGCTAACCGAATAAACTCGGAAACCAGAGGTTTGCACGATAAAGTCGACAAGATGGTCACCTTGAAGTTGGCTATTGCGTTGAGAAACCACAAAGTGTACCGTCAAGGTTTGCAGTGCTTCTACCACGTTTTCGCCACCATCGAGAAGGCTTTGTACAGACAGTTTGAAATCAACGATGAGTGGAGCGAGATGTTGAAGCAGGTGTGGAAACCAGAAATAGCCAGAGCCGGCAAGGCTGAAGACGACTTGTTGTTCTTTTATGACGACCACAAGGAAAAATTCATCCACCCAATAATGCCCGCCCAGATTGAGTTCTCCAACCACATTTTGGAGGCCACCGCTGAGAAGCCATACTTGTTGTTTGCCTACTTGCATGTGATGTACTTGGCCTTGTTTGCCGGGGGCAGAATAATGAAGTCGTCTATTGTCAAAGCCACCGGTATGTACCCACACAAGGACAGCTTGTCCCACGAACAGATTGTCAAGATGGGAACCAACTTTTTCACATTCGACGTTGCCGACGAGGACTTGTTGAGAATAATGTACAAGAGAGACTATGAGTTGGTGACGAGAAACGGCTTGACCGAAACACAAAAGACTGAGATTATTGAAGAATCCAAATACATCTTTTCCCAGAATGCCAAGTGTATCACAGAATTGGAGAGCCATAACTTGGAAAAGCTTTCGGGTTCCTGGACATACTTTGTTGCAACCAGAGGCTACTACGCTGCTATAATATTGCTTTGTATATTAGTGTTCTTCTACTTGCAAAGAATTGCCAGCAAGTTGATATAATGAAAAAAAAAGACTCACTCGTTGTACAATAGAAACTTTTAATATATATGATCTAATGTGTATTATTTATTGCGCTATGTCTTCGGTGTGCTCCATCTCTTCGTTCGTCTCTTCTTCTGCGGCTTCTCTTTTTTCCTCCTCTTCCTGCTCTTCCTGTTCAAGTTCGTACTCATCCTCCTCGTTGCTGTCTTCTTCCTCACTGTCATCATCATGGTACTGTTTCTCTAATTCGTTCGACACACCGTTTGGATGGTCTTCTATCCACTTGATAACCCACGAGCTTATTCGCTCGACATTCTCGTCCATCTCCTCTGCTGAATCGGATCTTAATTCGACAACTATATCCGGAATGTAACTGTCTCTCGCCTCTTGCAAGATGACTTCCATGATCTCACAGTCCAAGTTCTCCTGCAACTTTAAATCATTGTAGTTTCTGGTCTTCAATCTGTCATACAAGTTCGAGTTGTCTGTACGCAACACAACCACGAGATCAATCAACCTCTCTGGGAATATGTCACAGCAGTGCCAGTCCACTATCACACCGCCCTTTTCTAAATCGGGCTCCAATGAGTCTAACAACTTGTCTTCATCCACAACCGATGTGTCCAACTTGGCGTCGTATGATTCAATACAGTCTCTTTCCTTTGCAATCTCGCTGATATTGAAGTGCTTGAAACTGATGGTAGTATCCTTGGCAAAATCCTGGTTCAACTGGCTCACCAAGCTTTGAGAGTGAGATGACTTCCCACACCCCGGCGTTCCTGTTATGATGATATTGGGTGTTTGTCTTCTAGTCATGGTTGCTGCTGGAGATGGGATAGTGCAGAGAGAGAAAAAGAGGCAAACTGCTTTTCTGGTTGTCTGGAAGTTTTTTCTTTTTTTCTTTCTCTTGTCGTTTTCTCTTTCTTGTTGGAAGCCAACAACTAATCACAATGGTATCCTCAGCTCTACCGGTAGAAGAAGATCTCAACAAGTATGGAATGCAAGGATTGACGTCCTTGGTGAGAATGGAACAATCAGATGTCACCAGCTTTGCGCTCGGTCACGATATAAGCAAGTGTGGATTGGACTTGTGTGACGATTCCGAGATTCTAAAGAACTTGTCCTCCCCATGGGCCGAAACGTCTCGATCGGAAGTGGAGCCATACTTCAGTTTGCCCAGAAGCATCAGATCATCCAGCATAGATCCTCCGCCTGGGCCTTGCGACGCTAAAATCCAGAGTTTCACCGACGAGACGCTATTCTATATATTCTACATGAAGCCACGGGACACATTGCAAGAATACGCCGCCAGAGAGTTGGTGGCACGTAATTGGAGATACCACAAGGGCATCCAAGTGTGGTTGACGAAAGATAGTAACGTCGAGCCGGTTTTGATCAGCCAGGATGTCGAAAAAGGTGTCTACATATTTTTTGATCCTCACAACTGGGAAAAGATCAAGAAGGAATTTGTATTGCATTATAGCTTAGTGCAAGCCTAGTCTTTTGTATATGTAACTTTATCTACTTTGACTTCTCCGTCAATATGAGTGTAAATGTATAAAATGCACGTGGATCCATGTGTATCAAGCAAGCAAAACGAGGGGATATTTGTGTTTATTTCAGTCACATCATAAAGGACCTGCTTGGGGTCAGTCTCCTTTTCTTCGGTCTTTTCCACTTTGCTCTTCTCTTCGTCGGAGTCCTTTTCGTCGCCCTCTTCTTTCTGTGTCTCGTCCTCTTCCTTGTCTTGTTCTTCCTCTTGCTCCTCCTCTTCGTTATCGTTATCGGGCCAATCAAAGCTGAGGGCTCCGGTAGCACTTCCTGGGTTTATGAAAAACTTGCCATCCAAAGTGTAAGCCTCCACCTTGTGGGTTCCTCCCCATATCAACACATCAACATCTAGGTCTCTGGCAATTGCGGCCAACGCCAATGGATCTCCCCGTGGCACGACCTGGTATCCGTTCGTATAGCCAATCTTTAAGTTGTCATGCACAAACTTGTTGCACAATGGGATAGTGTTGTACTTATTTGGCGACGTAGATTGCTGGGCGAGGATTGTGGGGTTGTCGAATTCACCTCTCACCAAGTTGAACTGCGGTGATATATTGGTCAAGAACTGCAATGTTGAGTCGGAATTGGTGATGTTGCCCAAACATATTACCTGATTTATCTTGCTGTTGCTTGGCGTGCTGTTTGGCTGAGGTGCCAATAGTTTTCTGAACTTTGGCGGTAAATCTATTGATCTAGCTGGGATAAACAAGTCTCCAATTGCAAGTGTCAACATTGTATGCTGGTTCATGATGTAACGAGTTTTTGTCATATTTTTTTTTTTGCTCCGGCGTCTTTACAAATGGTTTACAAATTGGGGAAAAAACGAAAGAATATATTAAGAATATCAACAAAATACAAATACATAGTCCCATATCTTTTAATGGTCGGTGGTAATCTTTTCCAAGACGCTTGGGTAGTTTCTAAAGATCTCATCAAACTTGTTACGGTTGGTCATCTGGTAGATTTCTGGGTCCTTGGCTAGAGCGACAAAGAAGGTGGCGGTACCACTTTCAATGACGGTCAACGAAATACGGTTGATTTGTCCGGCAATCAAAAAGGCAAACGCAATGACTGGCGCATAGAAGTCACCGTTGGAGTTGTACTCGGGTCTGGTGAACTTCAAGTACAAGAAGGCTAACAAGGCAACCAAGTACGCGACAAACAAGGAGTACAAGTTCAAGGCGGTGTTGATAAACATGTCGTTGATCAAAGCATCCATACCTTTGAAACGAAGCAAGTCGAAGGTATCCTTGGCAGATCTGATGTAGCTCTTACCGTACAAGGCAACATAACAGTAGGCGTACTTGTTGAAGTAACGCACCAACCAGTCTATGAACCCGATAACGAAATCCAACACAATCATTCCACAAACACCCCATCCATTGCCGTCGGCGGCAAAGTTCGATCTGAGAATGGAAATCAACTGTCTCAACAACTGGATCAACGAAACAATCAACGATCCAAAGGTGATTGATCCGAAACAATAAGTCAATGCACGCTTCAACGATGCCAAGGCTGGGTGTTTTGGCGCTCCTTGGTCGGAGTTGGCCAAATAGTACCAGGTACCATAGATACCGGCAATCACAACATGAATGACATTTCTGATGACTTCAGAGATGTAAAACCCGGCAAAGAACACAAACACCAACACCCCGATCAACTTGGCTTTGGAACAGCTGCCCCCGCCAACGGAGCATGCTTCGTTGCTGTTATTTGGGTCAAACTTGACGTAGGTGGCCACAATGACGACACTGAACAAGACGCTAAATGCAGCACTCACAATGAGACCGATGAAAGATGTCACCAATGTCGAAGGATACATTCTCATAACGTCAATGACGGTAGCCAAAATGGTGGCACTCAAGGGGATTCTTCTACGTGCTCTCCAGTAACAGAAGGCGCCAAACAAGGCAAACACGAGGAACACAATGGCTGCAGACCAGTAGCGCTCGACGAAATAGAAGATTGCTGTACCGACACCCAACACAACGTTCAAAATGACACCCGTGACAATGAACGCTTTTGGCGCAAACCTGGCGAAAACAATAATTGCCGCCGAGAGGACAATTGCCATGACAATGATGAAGGCAAACAAGATGATGGTGTTGGTATTCAACGTGAACGTATTGCCGGACCCATAGATTGAACCCCCTTGGAACCCATAGGTTGCTCTCAACGCATTCAATGTGATTCCGGCCACAGCAATGAACCCAGCGACAACCAACCAAAAGAAGACGGCAAAGGGCCAGTCGTTGAACTTTGGCTTCTCAATCTTGAAACTGTCCTCAAAGTTCTGTGATGGCACCGGCTTCTCGTAGTAGTCGCCGTACAGCTGGTGTTCCAAGTCGGGGCGGACCTGGTATGGTTGGTCCTGCTGGTGCTGCTGGTATTGGGGCGCGTTCGGTGGAGGGTAGTCGCTCATGTCTTTGATAATATCTGCTAGAGTAACAGGTAAACAGAAAGGGGAAATGAAAGAATGGAGGAGGAATACCAAAAAGCAAGGACTATTTTTTCCTTTTTATAAAACGAAATTCGTTTTTGTGATTGGCAATAGGGCTGGGCAGCCCACCAGGAGAAAAAAAAAAGAAAAAGCACAGTAAATCAAAACAATTGTTTTAGAGCTGGAATTTCACGTTTTGGTCAGCCAGTGTTTAGTAGAAATAGCAAACATGAAATTTGCTCCGAGGACAATAAACGTGAGTAGGTAGTGGCTTAATTGTAGGTGGTTGGGAAGAGTGTAGGAAGGTATTCGGAGGTCGATCGAGGATTCGGGTTTAAGGGTCTCACATTTATCCTTTTTGGTCAAATTTTGCAATTAAGTTTAAGCAAAACGTCACTTCTCCTTGTTACCACAAAAAAAAAATCTTGGAAGTGGGAGCATTGAAAATTGGTATTCTAAGGCTATGTAGAGTTGACTGTGCAACTGGTGGGTTGGTTGGGGGTTACAACGGTGTAGAGAATGAAAGGAGGTGGGAATTACCAAGGAGGTCACGTGAGAGGTGTGATAGAATTGTCCACACTTCTTGCTCCACTCGCGAGCAATGCAAATGCTAAGGTTTGCGGCAGGTGAATATGAGCCAGGTGGATCAATTGATAACCTCGAGGTGCCTTCTAGAGTAGTATTCCTCGAGAAAATCCTACCCCCATTATATCTTCTTGGACGAAAAGAAATTTTCAAAATTTTCAGAAATCCGTTTCGTAGCTCAACTGGATTAAGCATCTATGGGAGAATCAAATGGCGTGTTCGATTCCTGACACGAAAGCTTCTATGGCCAAGTTGGTAAGGCACCTCACTAGTAATGAGGAGATCATAGGTTCGAATCCTGTTGGAAGCAATTTTTTTGCCGACACACTCGCGCGGGGGTTGAGATTCTGGTTTTTGTGCCGGTGGTGTGTGTCCATTCGAGAAGAAAAATAAACAAGAATCTCGGACGCACCGAGCGAGCAAGCAAAAAAGACTAGATCAATGGAAGAGAGAAGGTGAAGCACAAAAATTTTCGATCTGTTGTTGTTTTGTTTTTCTTTTTCCTACCCCATTATCAATTTAAGGATACCCCATTTCATGTCACCTAATAGGAACGACCTACTCAAACGATTCTCAGAAGAGGAGGATATATTTGGAGATGCCGAAGGTATTGATTATAACAACGTCGAAACACTCAGGACGAATATGATTCCTCAAGCGCTGCATATACTGCTGCCTCTGTTTGCCTTGACAGGTAATTCATCCGGCCAGGAAAGACGAATAACGCGAGAGACGCTAAGTGAGTATAGCGAGGAGAATGAAACTGATCTTACGTCCGAGCTCTCAGATCACGATTTTGATTGGGGTGAGCTCAACAAGAACGGCAATGTTTTCCAGCAGATGAACCAGCGATTGATCGCCACAAAGGTGGCCCAAAAGAAGGAAGCAGAGAGGGAGCAACGAGAGTTTGCACAAAGAAGGAGAGAGTACGATCCGAACCAGACTTTGAAGTTGAAGGATTTCAACAAGTTGACAAACGAGAACTTGACAATATTAGACCAGTTGGACAATGAGAAGACTGTCAACTATGAGTATACCAGAGACGACTATGACGACTTTGAAGACGGGTTTGCAAAGAACTTTGAGGCAAAGTTGCGTGTACAGCCGTCGATGCCAACGTTGAGGCAAAACCCTCCCAAGTTGAAGAAGTATAACTCGTATGCCGAGTTCAAGTGTGACAACAGAGTCAGACTGAAATTGGAACGTATTCCGTCATTCTACAACAAACCAAGCCCCTCCTTCAACAACAAGGACCAGGTGCTAAACAAGTACAAGGAGAACAAGACCTACCACCCGCATCATAAAAAGATGGGCACGGTCAAGTGCTTGAACAACGACACCGAAGTCACCCTCGCATACCCAACAAACAACAGCATGAAATACAACCAGAAAAAGAACCGGTGGGAAGGCAACGAAATTGATTTGATACGATTTGAGAAGCCATCCTTGATCCCCCACAGTGTGACCAAGCCTTCGACGAAAGAGGGCAACATGATTTATGACCCAGAAAAACTACAATGGATAAACACCGAAGAAGAGGAGGACGACAATATATTCGACGATATACCCGATTTAGTGGAGCAAAAGTTGCAGTCCCCGCTTCGAGGAGCAAGCCAGTTTACACAAAGAACCATGTCAACCGCCACAATCAGCCGGGAGCAGAGCAGCAGGGCGTTCCCGGAGTTTGGTTTATCAAGCAAGACCATCGAGAAGTTCCGCAAGGAGGAACTCAAGGTTGAGCGGAAAATCAACCATTGGTTTATTGGATCCACAGGTGAATTCAACCGAGACTACTATTGGGAGATTCGTAACATGGTTATGGACAAATGAGACAGTAAATTCGAAATATACGTTGCATGTATTATATAAAATCTTGAAGTTCTTCTAAGTATCATCTACTAAAAGTACTAATATGTTTTTTTCTATAGTTGTGTAATCTTACATGGTGATCAAACCGAAACCAACAACGACCGAGAGAGCAACGGTGGCAATCTTGGTCAAGGTGGTGATGGAGACGGTGGAGGCAGCAGACTTGCTACCGCTGGAACCAGAAGAGGTGCTTGAAGCGGAGGAGGAAGAACCACTGGCGCTGGAGGAGCCACTTCCACTGCTGCCGCTTCCACTGCTGCCGCTGTTACCACTGCCACCGGCGGCGGTAGTAGCTTCGGAGGTGTCAGTTCTGACGGAACCATTAACGGTACCCAAACCAGCAGAACCCGCGGAGGACAAGTAAGCGGAACAACTGGAGGCGGTGGTACCACTTTGCAAGGAAGCAGAACCGTCGAAATCACAAGCAGACTTGTCCTTGTTGTTTTCCATGTAGTACAAGTTAAGGACGAAACTCAACTTGTCCTTAGAGCTACATGGGGAGAAAGCACCGTATTCACCAGTAGTACCGTTGGCGTTGATACCGCTACAGTCGACGTGGTCACAGACGATACCAAACAATTCACCGTAGTCGTCAGAGTCGACACTGTCCTTGACAACACAATCCAAGGATTCACTCATACAGTCACAAACATCCTTGTCTGGGGTTGGTGGCAAGTCGGTGGAGGCCCTCCAGTTGTCGGTGTTGGTTGGACAGGAGGTTCTGGAGATACCAGAAGCAGATTCGGCGGAGGCTTGAACAGAAGTTGGGCTAATGTCCAAGATTTCAGACTTGTAGTAGCTGTAGTCTTCCAAAGTGGACACAGAGCTTCCACTAACGGAAACCAAACCATAGTCGTTTTCTTCTTGGAAGTACATGTAGACAATACCACCGGACCAGACGTCAGTCATGTCGCTACCGAAAAGGGTGCCGACTTCTTGGAACTTTCTTGGGCTGACTTCGTTACAGCCATACTCAGAGAAAAAGATTGGGATACCCAAGTTCTTGTAGTCCTCGGTGGCAGAAGCGTAACCAGAGGCCTTGAAGGAGGAGGAACCACACCATTCGTACATGTTCATACCGAAAAAGTCAGCAGCGTCGTCGTCGTCACCACAGGCAAAGTATTCAGCTAAGGAGACTCTGATGTCGGAGTCATCGTTGGCAGAGTAACCGACTGGGATAGTTCTGTAGCCCTTGGCCTTGATATAAGCCTTGGTGTCTCTAATAGCGGCCTTGACGAAAGCAGAGGCGTCGGTGTTGGAAACTCTGTTGGTGACTTCGTTACCGGCAAAGAAACCCAAAATGTTGGTGTAGTTGGCAAACTTGTCGATAACGGAGGTGTATCTTTCAAAGAGATCCAAGTTCCATTGTGGGTCGTTTCTGTTGATAGATTCGTCTGGTTGCGACAAATCGGCAATAATGTAGATACCAGCGTCCTGCAACATTTGCATACATTCGGTGTGGTCGGCGGTGACGTCCAAGGCGTAGACTCTGATGACGTTGGTGTCGACGGCCTCCAAGTATGGGACATCTCTCTTACAAGCGTCTGCGTCGGCCAACGGATCGACAAAGGAGTCGTTGGAGCCCAAGTTGTTTTGCTGGTAGGCGATACCCTTGACGTAGAACTGGGAGCCGTTGTTGGAGTAGAAGAACTTGTTGCCAATGATCTCGATGGATGGCAAGTCGTCGGCTTTGACGGAAGAAACGAGGGAGGAGGCAGCCAAGATGGATGGTAGTAATGACTTGAATAACATAGCGATTGTAATTGTTTCTCTGAGGTTGTGGCGATAACTCTTGGCAACAAGAAGCTAAGAAAAATAGTTAAGGGGAAGAAGCACCAGACAAGTCAAGAAAAAAAAAGCTAAAGCGAACAAAAGAAAAAAAGTATAAGAAGGAGGTAAAAATTTTCTGCAGAAGGAAGAGGACTAGCGTTGGTTATATATGGGAAGATTAAGAAAAAATATAGGAGAACCCAGTGTGAGTGAAAAATACTATGGAAAGAGGCAGAGTGGGAAATCTATGATTTGTTTACATTGTGTCTGAAACGAAAGCTCAACGAAAACGAAGAACCGGACGGGAATCAAAGTGCAGGTTTTTTTCTTTCTTTTTTGTTTATTTTTAGTAAATCACGCCTGCACACAGCAGCGCACAATGGGGCAAACAAATTGTCCAATGTGCCTCCTTATTCATCGGCTGGTCGGTTATTACGTAAAGCTTGTCCCATACGCAATCCCACCGCCTAACTCCCTCCCTCCCTCTTGCTGCGTGAGATCTGTGCTACAATCATCCCCATCCGTGCCTTGCTTCATCTGATAGACAGCCTCCCGTCGATTCCAGAACTGAATGAACCCACGGATCGAATTTTTTTTCGTTTTTGTTTGTTTTGCTCTGAAATTTTTTTTTCGTGTTTCTGGTGCATTCTCGATGGCTTTGATGGACATAAAGGGGAGGCACGTAGATCATCGTCTAGAAAAGGCTATGGTGATGCGATGGAGTAGATTCCCGTTCTCTCTCAATGACATGACATGACATGGCTGGTAGGTTAGGTCTTGTTTACGCAGTGTTGTACTCGCTCTCCCGTGGGCTTTCTTGGACGGCATACTTGGTTGGCTTATCACGGTTAGCAGAATAAAACAGGACTTAATTTAACTGTTTTGGGAATAATTGAAAACATGTGCTGTCCGGCGTTCCATACGCCGGACAGGCAAATTAATCCTTCACGCAGCGGTTGGGCCAGTGTGCACGACCTGGTGGGGACGTGGGTGGGAGGCTATGTAGCGAGGAGTTTGGGCTAAATGGTGTTATGCGCCAGAAGCTTATCCCAGCGTCTTATCCGAGCTTCGTTTCTCGAGATGGAAAAACTTAGACACACCCAGACGACAATAAAGTAGAACGCGATTTGTTTTCTCTCTGTGTTCTGAAAGGGGGAAGAACTTGAATGTGGGCAAGGGGATGTGAGGCGGTAGATTGATTGTCGCAACCCATAATGTTCTGCGCAAGGGCTGTGTTTTTTTTGGTGACAGGTACACGCCCTAATTAAAGCCAGATAATAAGCTGGGGAGTTATTCCGGACTACGTAATCTCACAGGGACCTACATGAAACTCGAGTGTATCGAAACGCGTAGTCCGTGTCGATGTCAAATCGTTCTTCACCCCGGAGTGGTTGCAAAAACCACGTGAAGAGGCACTCGTGTGAGAAGAGACTAAATTGATGCAACACCGGTGGAGGGAAGCTTTGGGTGTCTCAGGATACGGTGGTGTTGTGGGATATATCGCCCAACGCTGACACAAAAGGCGAGCTGCCCTACGACGACGGGACGTATTTTTCTAGCCCACCTCCCCACTTCTCTCGTTTTTGCCACCAATAAACGCAATGGATTTGTTCACCAAATTAAACGCATAGAAGAACCGTCCCAGGGGACAGCTGAAGATTGACCACACACCATGCAAACACAACCCTCCTAACCACACTCTGGGACTTTTGATTGCCGACCCCAACCTCGACGTAGCGAAAATTTTTTTTCTTTTCTTCCTTCTTTTCGGTCAGCAGCTTTTCGACGCACTTTCTTTTTTTTTCTCTCTCCCATCATCTCCAGGCTTCCTTTCTCCCTGAAATAATAGAGAAATACATTTCTTTCTTGCTAACCAACACATATATCCAACCTCAAGATGACAGATATCCAAGACGACGAGCCAGAGGTCGCATACCTCGATGTGTACATGAGGTTCAACAACGATATGGAGAAGGATTACTGTTTCCAGATCAAGACCACCACTGTCTTCAAAGACTTGTACAAGGTCTTTGACACATTGCCGTTATCCTTACGTCCAAGCGTATTCTACCACTCAAAGCCTATAGGGTTCAGGAAATCTACATCCCCGGGGTATTTGACGGAAGACGGGAACATTGTGTTTGACGATGACTCCCAGGACCAGTCTGCCCCCGTCGACGATAACGATTTGATCAATGAAAAAGTCTGGCCGGGCCAATTAATTCTCCCTGTTTGGGAATTCAACGATTTCGGGTTTTATTCTTTCATCACCTTCTTGTTGGTGTGGTTGTACACCGACTTGCCAGATTTCATAAGTCCAACTCCTGGACTCTGTCTTACTAATCAGATGACTAAGTTTTTGTGCTGGGCGGTTACTCAATTCGGCAAGGATGAGCTTGCTGAGATCATCATCAAGGACTTGTACGAGCCCGTCAGCATTGGTGCACAAATCGCCTTTTTCGTTTTCCACCTTATCAAAGTTTTGTTCATTTTTGGTGTGTTTTGGACCGGTATCTTCAACCCTATCAAATTATTCAGATTGACCCCCAAAAGCGTCAAATTGGAGGTTACCAAAGATGAATTGATCAAGTTGGGATGGACTGGTACCAGAAAGGCCACCATCGAAGAATACAAAGAGTACTACCGTGAGTTCAAGATCAAGCAGCACGGCGGTATGATCCAGGCACACCGCGCCGGTGTCTTTGAGACTCTCAAAAACTTGGGTGCTCAGTTGGAAAGCGGCGAAGGTTACAGCACCCCAATGACAGAAGAGAACAAGTTGAGACCAATGAAGGAGATTATCAAAGAAGCCAAAGATCCTGGCTTCAAGTTGAGATTGAGCTATGAGTATTTCGCGGAATTGGGCTACGTGTTTGCCGTCAACGCCGAAGACAAGGAAGGCTCTGAATTGACCGACTTGATTAAACAGTACAGACGTTACGGTTTGTTGGTCAGCGATGCAAGAATCAAGGCCGTGGTGAAAGGCAGAAAGGGCGAGTTGGAAGCAGAAGCACCAGCCAAGGTTGAAGAGATTGTTGAGGACGACGAGAAGGTTGAAAATTAGGGTGGTTGATGCCACCGCGCACACAAAAAAAAACACGTCTCGAGGAGGAACAGAAAATTTTTCTTCCTTTCTTCATTTCCCACCCGTTAATGTAAAGATCAGAGTTTTGGATTGAGTTTAGATGATTAAATATATAATAACCAGTAATATAAACAATACGTTGAAACAGCTACTCCCGCGTTTGGCAAAGTTGACGTACATCAATTCCACGGAGCCGACATTGTTGCTCACGATCCCGGGGCTCGACCACCAACTGATCAACTATGAGTACTTTACTAATCTCCAGCAGATCATAGACTACATCCAAACAAAGAGCGAGGTGATTGTGATTGAGAACCTCCTGAAGTACAATCTCGACGAGCCCTTGCTAGTGGAGTTGTTTCGGAAGTTGAGTGATTTAGAGTACTGTTATATTATCGACAACAGTAAGATTGGGTTTATAGAGTTGATGACAGATGACGTTGTACTTTTGTGAAAGGTGTATGAATATACGGCACGAGTAGTTATTGCATGGTGATGTAATGGCAGAAGACAGAGATGGTGCTTTCTCTGTTGGGAAATTACAGGCGATTTGCGAAGTGGGATGATCAGTTGGAGTATGACAAGCAAAAAGCTTAAACAATAGTTGGCATGACATGAAGAGATATTCGCAACGGCATTCTGGGGGGTTCTTCTCGGGTGCTCCCCACCGTCATGCGTGGTTTGTACCATCTCCCTCCGCCTATGCATGTACCAGCTTGCCGAGAAAGAGAGGGCAAGACGTAGTGTGCATGGCACCCGTGTGTCTTTGTGGGATTGTCTTGGGAGAGAGTAGGGTTGAGCCATTGGCGTGTGTGGGAGTTTAGTGTTTTGGTTTTGTGGTTAAGAGTGGGGGAAACATCTGGGGGAGAACAATAGCCCACAGAAAAAAATAGTACATTGCAGAATGGTGGGGAATATTATTGTCCACTCACAATGATGTGTTCTGCCGAGCACTGTATACACAGACCAACTTCCCGACGTAGGCTATTTGTTCGTTGCCCCAAACCTTAACCAAAGATCTGGGGATGGCATATATGTATGCCAGCCCATGCAACACCAGGGAAGCACCTGGTTATGCCAGATGTGAAATAGGAGATACAAGAAAAAAGAAAGAAAAACTGGAGATCGGGAGGCGTGTGTTGCTCGATAAGGAAGGTTAGCAATATTGTAATTAATTTACTAACCGGTCGTGATCAGAATAGGGGCTAGTTAGTAACACACTGCAGTAGAAAATTTTCTGTACTCTTCTAATTTACGATGGCTGATCTTCCCCTACTCATGCGTTAATTTAATATTTATTATCTCGAGGGATAACTTTGCTTCTCCCTCCTCCTCCTCCATCACGTTCCTCTTTTTCTTTTTTTGATATTGGTTATTCCTCCAGCCATGACCAGCACCGTATTATCTCCCTGCGAGTCTTGCATAACGCTCGCAGACTCACCGCAACAGTTCAACGCCCAGTATGTCTCCAGCTACCTTGCCTCGAGACCGATACGAGTCAACAGCACCACATCAACCACCGATACCGAACAGAGCCAGAGCGAGGACGCCGAGTTCACCATCGTGCACAACTACAACAACATCAGCATTAAGTTTTCCTCGATCTTGTGCTTGATCAACATCCACTCCTCGAAAGAAATCACCATGCAAGACGTCACCATCAACCACTTGTTCTTATACTTGTTCTACCACCAATGCACCCTATTTCAGAAAAGCAACCTCCATATCGGCCAGTTGAGCTTGGCGCATTTGGGCAAAAAATACCAGTTCTTGAGCCTCTACAGCTTGCCCACCCCCACGTTACTCGGGGACTTAAAGGTCAATGCGTATCCTACTTTATTGTTGACAATTAAAGAGAGAGACTTCACCGCTTACAGATTCGACATTGGTAGCTTCTTATCCACCCAGCTGACGTTTGTGGACAGGTCCACGGGCGATGTAACTTATATGGATACCTTGGCCAGGAAATTAAAAGATCTCCAGCGCAATAAAAAAAGTGCTGCAACAACAACGAGCGTGCCCAAAAAGGCAAGATTCAGAGCCTTCTTGAAGAAAATAGCTGTTTAGTGTTTCTTGTGTACTCATAACATTGTAATATACCGATCTCGTACAATTAAATGATATTTATTTGTTTGATGGTTATAAGAAAGGGTATTAAACCTCTCTTATGGTGGTGGAACTATATTCTTTTATAATATACAAAACATTTAGTAACCCAAAGCAGCCAACTTTTGAGAAACTTCGGATTCAGCAGTGGAAGCCTTAGCAGCGTTCAACTTTTTGGTCAAAGCCTTCTTCTTAGCGTAGTATTCAGCGGATTGGACCTTTCTCTTTTCTTCCAATTTTTCGACAACGGATTCGTACTTCCAACCAACGGCGGAGGACAATTTACCAACGGTGGTGTACTTTCTACCTGGCTTCAATCTCAAGACTCTCAAAGCTTGTGGAACAACAACTCTCTTCTTCTTGTCGTATGGTGGTGGGATACCTTCGAAAACCTTCAATCTTTCCAAAGCAGCCTTACCTCTGGCGGTCTTGTGAGGAATCATACCTCTGATGGCTTTGTATAAGATTCTAGATGGAG
This sequence comes from Candida pseudoviswanathii, assembly GCA_030565125.1. Lineage (NCBI taxonomy): Eukaryota > Fungi > Ascomycota > Pichiomycetes > Serinales > Debaryomycetaceae > Candida > Candida pseudoviswanathii. Next base: position 23,400 of record JAJMBE010000096.1, on the reverse strand, counting down.
CTCTGAAGTGGAAAGCACCCTTTCTCTTGTTGTATCTGGTGGCTTTTCTCAAGTAGTCGTGGAACTTCAATTTGTTTCTGAAGAATTCACCAGAGATGTTCAATTCTTCACATCTGACAACGACAACTTTTTGGCCATTAAGGATTTGTTTAGAAACAATGGAGGCTAAACGACCCAACAAGTGGCCTTTACCATCAATGACAACAACTTTTTCAAATGAGGACATGGTTGGTTGATACTTGAAAGAAAGTGAAAATTCTAAAAAAAATTCTTCAAGTAAAGAAAAATTTAGTAGGAGGAAAAGGGGAAAGGGAGAAAAAATTGGTGAGAGAGAGTGAGAGCGAGAGATGGTGAATGTGCAAAAACCGGCGAGCGTAACCTGTAGAACGAGCTACCGCGAGAGGACCGCGCGCAATACCGCGACCTCCCGCGGTGGGAAGTTTGGCGCGAAGGAGTTTTTTTTTTCTCGTGCGAGTTAGCAAACATTTCCTGTACACAACATTAGGGTTGTAACCCTAGTGCTCCACGTGAAACCGATTGCCTCTAGCGACTGCAAAAACTTTATTAAATCCAAACTACTTTTATATTAACCTTCTAAATACTCAATTCCTTTTTGTTGATCAAGGTGTTGACAACAGAGAGGATGGCGTCGATGGAAGCTTCTGAAACGTCGTGGTTTATACCACAACCCCAGGCAGAGACTTTTTCGTTAGCACCGTTGACGTATGACAACTCAATGTAAGTGGCAGCCTTGCTGCTGGAACCACTGCCCAAGGAGTGTTCTTGGTAGTTGACGACTTCCAACAAGACACCAAACTTGTTGGAAATGGCATCGACGAATGCAGAGATTGGACCGTTACCGTGACCCTTGACAGTAATTCCGTTGCTCAACTTGGCAAAGATTTCTCTCTCATCGTTCTTGTTCTTGGTGATCTCGAAATCTTCAAGGGCTAATGGACCCTTCACCAAATACTCCTGGTTGAACACTTCAACGACTTCATCGACTTTCAACTCTCTGCCCAAGGAATCGGCCTTGGTTTGCACCACGGAAGAAAATGCAACTTGCAAGTGTCTTGGCAAGTCCAAGCCCAATGATCTCAAGATAACCCAAGCAGCACCGCCTTTACCGGATTGCGAGTTGACTCTGATGACAGCCTCGTAGTTTCTGCCAATATCCTTAGGATCCAATGGCAAGTATGGCATAGCCCATCTTTCGCCTGTTTGCTTGGCGAAACCCTTCTTGATAGCGTCTTGGTGTGATCCACTGAATGCACAAACAACAAGGGAACCACCGTATGGGGATCTTGGGTGCACCTGGATCTTGTTGCAACGTTCGCTGACGTCAATGACGCTTTCAAGGTCAGAGAAATCCAAGTTTGGAGCCACACCTTGGGTGTACAAGTTCAAGGCAACCGTGACCAAGTCGACATTACCGGTTCTCTCACCATTGCCGAAAATACAGCCCTCGACTCTGTCGGCGCCGGCTAAAATTCCTAATTCGGTGGCAGCGACACCGCAGCCACGATCGTTGTGGCAGTGGGTGGAGACAACAACCTTTTCACGCTCGGTGATGTGGGTGCAGAAGTATTCGATTTGATCAGCGTAGACATTTGGACTGGCGACTTCAACAGTGGCTGGCAAGTTGAAAATCATTGGGTTCTCAGCAGTTGGCTCCCATGCTTCCTTGACGGCTTCACAGATTTGTACGGCAAACTCAACTGGGGTGTCGGAAAAGCATTCTGGGGAGAATTCCAAGTTCCATTCGGTCTCTTGCATGGCGGGGTCGTCCTTGGTTAAGGATCTCACGAGCTTGGTGGTTTCAATGGCTTTGGTGATAGCGTCTTCTTGAGACATGCCAAACACAACCTCACGGAAGATGTCTGATGTGGCTAAATAGATGTGGATGATTGCCTTTTTGGCCCCTTTTACCGATTCAACGGTTCTCCTAACCAATGGCTCTCTGGACTGGGTCAAGACCTGGATGGCGACATCCTCTGGGGCGTGCTCGACTGCGTACCTCGTGAAATCGAAATCGGTTTGCGAAGCAGATGGGAAGGAAACTTCGATTTCTTTGAACCCAAGTTCTATCAATTTGTGAAAATACTCTTTCTTTTCGGAGACCGACATTGGATCAGGCAAGGACTGGTTACCGTCTCTCAAGTCGGTCGATAACCAACGTGGGGCTTCCGTGATGACCTTGCTTGGCCACGTTCTGTTTGGCAAGTTGATTTGTTTTGGTGGAGGGTACTTTTTCGACGGGTCCCTGAGCATGTTCTTGTACTGGAGCTTCACAGGAGACATCCTGGAAGCCCACCTTTGGAAGACTTTCTGGATCATGGTTGGTAAGGGTGTGGACAGAAAGGGTTGTTGTTGCGAAGCAGAAAGAAAGTGTATCTAATGGGAAAACACTGATGTGAAAAATTTCAAGTACCAGTGGTGTGAGATCGACTGTCAACACGGGACGAACTACAAAGGGTATGTGTGAAAAAAATAGAAATTCAACCGGAGCGGTTGTTTCTTTTGTGACTCACCGTAACAGGAGCAAGAGTAGACTTCTGGATTGGGAAAGGATGTGGAGAGCGAAGTTCCATAACTTCTAGTCGAATGTTTTCTTTTTTTTTTTCCAGCGTTTGCCTCATCTCATCACTTGACCTTAAAGAAAAAAAAAGCTGAAAAAAAAAATCAGAAACACGATTGCTTCTATCAATTTCTATATACAACAACAATGGCTAAAGCATCAAAGGTCGACAAGAAATTGTCCAAGAAGAAGGAAGAGAAACCAGTTAAGAAGGTTGAAGAGGAAAGCTCTACTGAAGAAAGCAGCGCTACTGATTCCAGCTCTGAAGAAGAATCCAGCTCAGACGATAGTTCTAGTGACTCCAGCTCCGACGAAGAGTCTTCTAGCGATGAAGAAGAAGAAGGAAAGGAGGAAGTGAAACAAGTTGCTAAGAAAGAAGAAAGCTCCGACTCTTCAAGCTCTGAAAGCGAATCTGAAAGTGACTCTGACAGCGAATCTAGCAGTGACGAAGAAGAGGAAGAGAAGAAGGAAGTTGTTAAGGAAGAATCCAAGAAGGAAGAGACCCCATCAAGCTCAGAAAGTGAGTCTTCAAGCTCCGATAGTGACTCTGACAGTGATTCTGATAGCGACTCCAGTGACAAAGAAATGGAAGAACCAGAGAAAGAGACCAAGGTTGCCAAGAAGGAAGAGTCATCGAGCTCTGACTCTGAGAGTGATTCCGACAGTGACTCCAGCTCGAATTCTAGCTCTGACTCCGACTCCAGTTCCGACAGTGACTCCGACAGCGACTCTGAATCTGAATCCGAAGAAGAGACTGACTCCAAGAAGCGTAAAGCCGAGGACGAAGAAGAAGTTTCTACACCAGTCAAGAAGGCCAAGGCTGTTAGTGACGAAGAACCAGCTACTTTGTTTGTTGGTAGATTATCCTGGAACATTGATGATGAGTGGTTGAAGAAAGAATTCGAACACATTGGTGGTGTCAGTAGCGCCAGAGTCATAATGGAAAGAGCCACCGGTAAGTCCAGAGGTTACGGTTATGTTGACTTTGAAGGCAAGTCATTTGCTGAGAAAGCCCTTGAGGAAATGCAAGGTAAGGAAATTGACGGTAGACCAATCAACTTGGACATGTCTACTGGTAAACCACATGCATCCAAATCCAACGACAGGGCCAAGCAGTTTGGCGATTCACAGTCTCCTCCAAGCGACACCTTGTTCATTGGTAACCTTTCATTCAACGCCAACAGAGACGGTTTGTTCAACACTTTTGGTGAATACGGTAACGTCATTTCATGCAGAATCCCAACCCACCCAGATACCCAGCAACCTAAAGGATTTGGATATGTTCAATTCTCCAGCATTGACGAGGCTAAGGCTGCATTAGAGGCTTTAAACGGACAGTACATCGAGGGCCGTCCATGTAGATTGGATTTCTCCGCCCCAAGAGACAACAACAACAACAACAACAACAACAACAATAGAAGAGGTGGATTTGGTGGCCGTGAAAGATCCGCTACTCCTAGATCGGGAAACAGTACTCCAAGACCTAACAAGACTACCGAATTTAAAGGTACAAAAAAGACTTTTGATTAGGGTGTATATTATTAAATTCTTCTTTTCTGAATATAATTATATTTTTACTATAGTTTGCAGTCGCCGAAGTTCTAGAAGCAGGTCAGGTGCCGCGGTATTTTTGGGCGGCGATTGGTTGGGTTTTGTGTAGGGAGAGGGGCATACATCAACAAAGTGGGTTTTTCTTGGTCCTTTTGACGGACAATGGATCCACAAAACAAAGTTGCTTAGCACCAGCGTTTGACACACGCGTGTGAGTGTGGAGGGAAAGAGAGCATTGTCTAGGTACAAGACTTTCCACCATGGCGTAACCCTGCCTAGGAATGGTTTACGACTGCTCAGACGGCGGGTGTGCCCGAAAACCGTTGGCAGAGATCGCCGAGCATGCCCGGGGTCAAGTGAGCAACGTCACTTTTTGTAGTCGTGAGCCAGTTATGCCTGCGACGAAGTGATTAAGGTTCGTCTCGAGAAGTTCTTCACGCTCACAACGCTTGCGACAAACACAGCAAAGTGGTATCATTACGACGGGCATACCTCCCAGACAGCTGTCAACAGAAGACTAAACCCAAGAAAAAAAAAATAACGTGTGCACGCAGACCATCGATAACAATGCAAGAGATGGATTGGTGCAGGTAGCCAGGTTTGTTTGTCTTTTTCTTTTGCTTTTTCCCTAATCGTATTTAAGGTGTTAGGCGTATATGCGATTGCTTCTTCTTCCCCATTGTGGTGGGCAGCAAACATTACAGATCGAATTAGACTGGCCAGCAACAGCCCTGGGTGGAGAGAAATGCCTATAGTTTAATGGCACGTTTTTTTTTTTGGCTCTCACACCACCAGAAAATCACGCTGCCCCCCACTCCACACCATGGCCAGCCAAAAGCTTATTGTTGTTGTTTGCCACGATAAAGACTTCTGTCTGGCCAATAGCAAAGCAATGTTTTGTTAGTTCGGGGTGGCTTACACTGCGTCCATGTCGGCTTTAACTTTTTTTGGGGGCTACATTTTGGGGGGCGAGCTGCTCCCACCAGAGCATTTTGTCCACGTAAGCACTCCTATTTTGTATGAGGAGCGGAAATGGGAAGGTGAATGATGTGTTTAAGCCATGCATTAGATAATCAACAACCGTAGTCAAACACTCACACTCCCCCTCAAAAAAAAAAAAAAAATAAAAATAAAAAATGGAGGCGGCAGTGGGAGTGAATGAGTGAGTGAGTGAGTGAGTGAGAGTTAGTTGGTGGGTTAACTTGAGAGAGTGAGTGAGTAAATTAAAATTCTAATTAAATAAAAAGCCCATGAATGCCCTCCACGAGATTTGGAAATAAAGTCAACGCTCTTTTTTTTTATTCCACCATAGCTAGACGAAGGAGCAGGAGAAACACATAAAAAGAGTGATAGTTCCTACCCTGCCACCCACCAACATTATCTACCACCTGCCCCAGTATTCAAACCAAGAAACTACATCCACGAGAACTCCCCTTATTTTTGATAAGTCTTGTATTGCCCATTATATTATTGTTTAAGAGAGTGCTTACTAAGACAAGAAATTAACCACACGCACCCACGCACCCACGCACCACACGCACACACAGCTTGTCCTTGCTTTCTTTTTTTTTTTTCCTTTCTGCCTCTCGTGGACTACCAAGAAAGTTCAAAGCAAAATCAAGAAAAAATTTTCTACTGTCTTTTCTAGCTTAGTACGCTTGTTTATTTATTTTTAAGACATATCCCATTATCTGCTGTGCGTCGGCCCTATCTGTCTATCCCGTGTGTCTAGATCCATTCCTCCACAGCTTACTATTACCACTACCACTACCACTACCACTATCAACAACCATCCATCGCACCACCACCACCACCAACACACAAAACACAAAACACCACACCACACTCACACCATGAGACGTGCAGTTTCAAAAATACTACCTACCCCTAAATTGTTCAATGAATCCTACTCAACCTCCAACTTCAAGATCGACTACCACTCCATAGACGACTTTTACATCCAACTAGATAACCCCCACAAGGTGTGGTTGCCAGGCGAGGAGGTGTCTGGCCAGATTGTCTTGATTTCTAAGAAAAACCTCGCCAACATTGTCATCACATTGTCCCTATTAGGATTCATCAAGATTAATGCCTCAAGCCACCTGAAACTAAGACCCTTGAAGCACACATTGTTTGACCACACAATCAAGATCTACGGCAAAGACGAGGACGAAGAACTAGAGGATGCCAACGACGAACTCAAAAATGGCCTTCTAAAGGGGGAGCACGTATTTCCGTTCATTGTCAAGTTGCCGAACAAAAGAGTCTTTACCTCCATCGATTTTGGCAAGGGCTCCATCAACTACACCTTGAAGGCCTCCATCGGCAACTCATCATCTTACACAACTCCCGTCACACCCCCTTTGAACGATAATGCCAGCAATGGAAGTTTCAGTAAAAAGAAATTTTTGTCAAATCCCTCATACATTTCCGAAAAAGTCATAAGTTTAGTCAACCCGATCGACGTATCACAACTATCCAAACCCAAGCCAAAGAGACTAATAATCAAAGACCCACGCTCAACAAAGTTATCCCGAATACAGACATCGAGTTCCACCATCAACACAATGTCGTCCAACGAACACGACCACTCGATCATAGAAAATCACAGCACATTGGAAGAGTCGTCGGACCACAAATCCATCAAAAGCACACCCGTGCCCACAATCAAGGTGATATTGGAGGTGTCACAAAGAGGTTATTTGAGAGGAGAACTAATACCGCTCAAGCTTTCGATAAACCATTTGAAGAAAATCCAGGATTTCAACGGGATAATAATCACCTTGGTCAGAGTGTGTCGGCTAGACAATGGGCCGGACGGGGTTGTTGAATCTTTCAGAAAAGACTTGCAGCAATTGATCTTGCCATTGTACGTGGATCCTGTGACATTTCAATCGGAAATCAACTCGTCCGTGAGAGTGCCCGCCGACGCCTTCCCAACAATTGTCGGCTGTCCCTTGGTGTCGTTCCAGTATTTTGTCGAGGTTTTGATCAACCTTTCGGGCAAATCTGTCGCATTGGACTCGGATGTCGAAACCCACAGCCACGCAAACAATTCCACCAATACCAAACTCGACAACTTCAAGTTCAACTACAACTCGGCTCAGAATGAACGGTCCAGCTACATCAACACTGACAGATTCAAGAGACTGAAGAAGTTTTTACAATTGACAACTGAAATCACAATTGGCACGCACCGTCTGACCGCCGTGCACCAAGAACATGAGGACGAAACCATGTCTGCCAGATCGTCATCCATGGCATCAAATACGAACTTGTCGCCAGCCGTGTTCACATCGTCATCTCCTAGCTCCCCAGTCGAACACCAGCAAGCACCTGCTATCAACGCAATCCCTGAGGCTGCAGTGGTTGACACTTTTACTCCGCCATACGAGAACGTTGTCCCACAATACGACTTTGTTGCAAACCTCCAGGGACAATCGGAGTTATCAGAGAAGGAGAGAATGAGACAACTTGAAACTAGCTTGCTACCCTCTGCTCCACCAGATGAAGAGGAAGCGGGAGAACCCCATGAGCTTGATCACAGTGCAAGCAATCACACCCCACAAACTAGCAACCACTTTCACCATGCGCCATCCGCAGCACAACCACAGCCTCCCACACAACAACCCCACACGGTCAGCCCCGTTGAGGTTCCAAGTGCCCATCAGTTTACCTTTTTCACTTATCAAAATGGTCATTCATCTCCTTCCCAAATTCAACTAGAAGATGAGTTGTACCAAGAACCAATCGACACTGCGCCAAACTACATGACGGTCAACAACGATCGTTTAATCGTTCCGCAAGACAACAATTCAACTACTGATGCATGACAAGGGATAAATAAAACGTTTATTTAGGAAACAGGAAGGGCAGAACGCACTTCTATTGTCTCTTTTGTAATACATATTGTTATTATAAGGAAGAATAAACAACTTGAGGTAAATAAAAGAAAAAAAGTATGTAAAGATATAAAAAAAAAGATAAACGGCGTCCTAATTATTCTGAGCCAAGTAAAGTTGTTTTTGCAACGAGGTAACGTTCTCCTTCAATTGGTCTCTTTCTTGCTTCAATATATACAAATCAGCCTCCAAGTCCTTGACTTTCATGTTGTAGTGTGCTGCACTAATGACGGGCTCATCATCACCATCGTCCTGCACGGCGTCGCCATTGCCGCCGTTGGTTTGTTGGAAGTCGTTGACGATAGGCGTGGCGTCTCTCGAGTTCATTCTCTTGCTGTTTGCCTTCTTGAAGATCTTCAATTCATTGTTTTCTTTGACCAATTTCTCCATCAAGATTCTCTGGTTGCTCAACTCGTCCTGGTTCAATTGCAATGCCTTACTGGTGTTGTTCACCGACTGTATGGATTCGCGGTAGTTGTCTTCAGCCGTCTTTAACGATACAGCCTTCTCATCCAAGTCACGCTTAAGAGCTTCAATCTCTTGAGTGAAGGTTTCCTCATTCTGCTTGCCAATGCGCAACAAATCATCCACTTGTTGTTGCAACTTGGCGACAACTGGGTTGCTCTCGGGAGTAGCCTCGCCACCTGGAACCACCGAAGACTCACGGCTGAAGGTGTTGTGTTTCTGGCTCCACAAGACAACCAAGTTCTCCAAATGAGCAGAAATATCCTTCTTGGACTTGGCAGTGCTCAATATTGAACGGTCATCGTTTGGAACTTCGGTATCAGCATCAGAAATTTCGTCGTCGTTGTGGATGGCCCTGTAGTTATCAAACTCCAACTGCAAGTTCTGGTGCTTGGACTGCCAGTCGTGGATCTCTCTGTGCAAGCTTTCCTGGTCCTTGACCTGGTTGGTCAACTTTTCAATTTGCTCTTCCTGCACCTTGATGACTTTCTGGAACTTGTCCAATTCGCCAATCTGGTGGTCCATGAACGGTTCAAACTCATCAAACTTTTCATGCAACTTGGCATTCTCTTGTTCCAAGTAAAGCAACTTGTTGTTCAACTCTAAGCGCTCCAACTTGTATCTGTTCAATTCAGAGATGTTTGTAGCCGACTGTGGCTGCTCTGGGTCCCAGGCGCTTGGGTCGAGGGACGACTTCAATTCAGTGATAAGCGTGTCCTTTTCATTGAGTTGCTTAGTGTAAGACTCCACATCGCGCAGATGGGATTCCTGCAACAACGAGTTTTGACGTTCCAAATGGTCAATCTTTTCGGTCGCCTTCTGCATCTGCTCTTTCGTCGAGGCCTTCAATTCCACCAACTCGTTGGTCAACTCAGATATAATCTTCTTCACTTTGCCGTCTGACTGTTGTGGCTCCAATGGGGCAATGTCGACTGATTTTTGCACCGGCACGCCAACAGAATGGGACAAGTCATCGTTATCAAAAGTGTGTGTTGGTTCGTTTTCGCTCTTAGACGTAAACCCATTGCCGGTTAAACCAGACCCCAAAGCTGCAGTGGCTGCAGCTGCACCGCCTATGCCAGCACCCACAATTCCTGGCGTAACTGTCACGGCTTCAGATAAACCCGAGCCAGGGCCAGACTCTGCCGTGGATTCATCGTGTCGTGGGTCAAGCGATCTTCTTCTAAATGGTTCCGACAAATCACCGTTGTTGTCGTTGTCGTTGTCGTTGTCATTGTTCGTCGCTTGCTCTTCAATTTGAGGAACTGACGGCTCGTTCAAGTATGTTGGATCATATGGGGTGTCGTCATCGATTTGGGAGATCGTTGCCGAGGGCAAATCAACTTCCACAAAATTATCACCTTGTCTTCTTTCAGGAGATGGCGAGCCACGAGCAGATGCCTGTGGAGTAGCAAAATCTTCTGGTCCAGCAGAAAAGCTTCGGGCATGGTCATGAGCTTGCACGTCTTTTCTCGATGAGGCAGCAAGCTTTCTTGGTCTGCCAAATTCCTCATCTTCCACAAGCTCTTCTGGTCTCTCGTCGGCGACATACAGCTGCATAGGCGTAGAACCCATGAAATAGTCCACGAGGTTCAAATCCAATTCATAAATCATCGTTCCAAGCTCTTCCCCGTTGAACGTTTCATACGTTTCGAAATTATTAGGGTCGCTATCAATGTAGTCGTTCTTGTCACCACCCATGATGACAATCTTGTTCAATTTAGGAATCAAGGTCATCGAGTGACCGCATCTGGGTCCAGGACCGTTCTCCTCGGCGGACTGTCTCAACTTTGTCCACTCCAAGGTCTGCAAGTCCAACACATACAACGAGCTGTAGATGATACCGCTGAAATCGTTACCACCGTAAATGTACAACTTGTCGTCAACAACACAGCTCGAGTGTTCATTCACTGGCAACGGGATATCTCCCACCGTATTGACCTGGGTCCACTTGTCATCAGTCGCATCAAAGACCCACAAGTCGTTCGAGACCTTTTCGTTGTTGTAAACCCCACCAAACACATAGATTTTGTTCTTGTATACTGACATTGAGTGGTTTGTCAATGGTGGCGGCTTGAAGTTGTTGAGCGGCTCAACCAATTCCCACGACGCTTTGGGGGACTTGAAGGAGTTCAATTCAAAATAGTACAAATCGTTGTAGACGTCATTCTCCAATTGCCCACCAAACAAGTAAAGGCGCGAGGAGGTGTTGTTCAAGGAGATGACCCCCACAGAGTGCCCGTAGCGTCCGTTTGGCTTGTGGAGGATATGGCTTGGAATGGTGTACTTGTTGTTGTTGATGTTGAACAAGTAGAAGTTGTTGTCGGGGAAGCCATTCAAGTCGGTGTCGACGGTGTCACCACCGTAGATGATAAATGCATTCCCACAAAGCACACCAGAGTGGCCCACCCTCGCTGGCGGGTTGTTGTTGTTGGTGACCTCAATCTGCTGGGCAACGTAGCCGTGGAGCAGGTCGGGATAGATCTTCCAAGTGTCACCGAAAACGGAGCCGTCTTTCAACCCACCCATAATGAATATCTCGCTCTTATCGCTTGAAGACGTGGCGGCGGCGTGTCTGTAGCGAGGGAATGGGGAATCATAGAGCTTGCATCTTTTCCATGGAGACACAACAGATGGTGGTGGTTGCTGGATGATTTTAGGCTGCTGGGTGATCAGTGGCATTGGTTCTGGCTGGGATAATTGCACTGGCTTGGGTACTTGTGGCGAAGGCGATTCTTGTCTGGGCTGGTGTTGCTTTGGCGGGGTGTTTAATATGCCTGTGAGTCTTTTGCTACCTCTTTTTTTCTCTGAGACGATTGATGAAGCTGTGGTGGATACAGTAGAATCGGGATCTACGTCTGCTGAATGTTGATCTTTCTTTTTATGTTTGCTGCCAAATCTAAAACGGGCCATAAATGAAGTATTTCGTGGGGAGGGATTGTGACTAGAGAAAGTTGGAACTGGGTCTTGTGGTTGTTGTTTTTTTTTCTCTTTTGTCAAAAAAATCTGTCAAGTTTTCCCTGTCTCTCTCTTTCCCACTCTTTGTCTTTTGCTTGTTTTGGAAATGTTCTGGCAAAAAAAAAAGGTTCAGTTGGTGGGTTAGGCAAGTTGTATTGGAGACCAATTGGGATTGAATAAAGGTGTAACGAAGGTATGAACAACAAAAAAAGAAAGAAAACTAGTAAACTGAAAGGACGGTGAGGTGTTCCTTGGTGTGGTTTCGCTTTTTTTTTTTGGGAAAATGTAGAATGGGAAAAGGAATTTTATTTATAAAAATTTCCTGACTTTTTTCTCTTAGCTGCAGAAAATTCCTAACGGGTATAATAGAAAATTTTTTTGCTCTATTGTTCACAAAAGAATCAACAGATAGACAAACGTAGTTAAACAGAAAAAGGAAAAAGCTTTTCCTTTAAAAAAAATCCGTAGCAAATGGGGGAGGGATCATGGTGATAATTTATATGCTTTTTTTTGTTTGTTCCTTTTGGGCTCACCAGGAAGAGCCTTTCGCCAGCCAGATCAGACGGTACACGTCTGATACTCCAAATATCAGAAAAAAAAGTTTTGGAGAAAGCCGCTCGGCAAGACAGTGAGGTCCACACACCAGCACGAGCCAACTACTGCGTTGTCAGGTTGACCTACCAAGCTCATACGTTCATGTGGCACTCGGTTTTGTCTCTTAAACTTTTCACCCATTCCAACCAATAAACCCGTCTTGGGCTGAGATTGTTCCTTAAACAAAACCCGAGGAAAAAAAAATTTGTCTTTGAACTTTTCCTTTTTGGGGAATAGAGGACCAGTCCTGCATGCACACTGTTTTTACAGTCCTTTCCGTATTAGGACAAGTGGGTGGAAAACCCCCATCGATGGTATCCGAATAAGTCAGGGGGTGGGGTACGATGAGTACAAATCTGATACCTTATTAGTCCCATCTGGACTTTAGTTCTGAACGAATCTCGGAGAGTTGGTGGGGGTGCCAAGGGATCAAACAGCGAGGAAAAGCAAAAGCGAAACGAGCCGACAAAAAAAATGGTGATAGTGTGTGGGTGTTGCCAACCATGAACTCAGTTGATTACGACCCTAGAACCCACTTGAACGAGATATTCAGCTCCCCGGATACACTCAATGAACTTCCTCAGTTGTTGAACCACACGTCGCAGTACAAGCAACAATTGATGAGCGAGATCAACGAATCCATAGCACAGTACCGGCGGGTGGACTTGTCCAATGATATCGTCAACCTAGTGAACACCGTGAAGGAGGTGAAGGAGGGCTCGCAAACCACGAAAGAATCAATCACAGAGATGACGAGCTCGATACAGAAGTTGGACTACTACAAGAAGAATTTGGTGGCGTCAATGACTGTGTTGAAGAGATTGCAAATGTTGATAAATGTAAACAGCACATTGAGTTCGACATTGCCCACCCACAACTACAAGGAAATATACCAGTTGTTGGGCGTGATGAAGGAGTTGCTACAGTTCTTCAAGCCATACAAGTCGATCAACGAGATCAACCAGATCAACCTCATGATTGTCCATACCCAGAACAAGTTGATTGACGATATTTTCATGGACTTTGAAGAGTTTCACAACAAGGACGAAGAGCAGCTCTTGTTTGGCGCCAAGATTTTGGAGTTGATTGATGTCCAGTACAAGGAAAAGTTGTTGGCGTGGTTCTACAACTTCCAGTTGCGTGATTTGAAGGAGGTGTTTAGTGGCGAAGCAGGGTCGTTGGACAACCTTGGCAGGAGGTTTATCTATTTCAAGAATATTCTCAAGCAGGTGCAGCAGTACAAGATTTTCCCCTGGGACGTGTCGGGCGAGATAGTGCAAGAGTTTTGCAAGATGACCAAGCAAGACATATCGAAGTTGTTGTACAACTCGAAGGTGGAATCAAAGAGTTTGTTGGACAACTTGACGACAACGCTAGAGTTTGAGAAATCGTTGAACTTGGCAAATGAGATATCTCTGGCGTTTGAACCGTACTTGTCGATCTGGGTGCACGAGCAGGACAGGTATTTGAACTCCAAGATTCTCGAGTTTTCCGCCCTGTCGCAGTTGCCGCCAGAACTTAAAGATGTATCGTCCAACGTGCCAAACATTGCCGTGTCTTCGACCGAGTTGTTCAAAATCTTTAATCGGTTATTGGTGCACATTTCCAAGCTCACGGACGGCGATACGATTGTGGACTTGGCAAAGTTGTTCAACCGGTACTTGCTCGAATACAACAACCGTATCCTTTTGCCCATTCTTTCTACTGAGGATTATAGTGACGAGTCGTTGAAGTACTTTACCATGTTGCTAAACACCGGTGACTACATCATCGGGAATGTCGACGAGTTGTATGAGAAGATCCAAAAGTTGACCAAAAACACCATCCCGCAATTCAACACCGACGCGTTCTACCAGTTGATAAACAGAAGCATCTCGAGCTTGTTGATGAAGATGTCAGTCGACTACAAGTCCTGCTGGAGAGAGTTTTTCAACATTGCGTGGGAGCAGTTGGACTCGGTGAATGACATTTCTTCCTACATGAACGATTTGAAGACGAAAACCAGCGACAACTTGAAAATCATCCTCCCGTTGATCATCCGGGACAGCTACGTGCGCAATTTCTGTGACAAGCTCGTGGAATTGTTGGTGACCACCATAGCAAACAACTTGAAGTTTGTCAAGCCATTGCAGGCCACCAGCGTCGAGCAAATATCCATGGACGTCTACTCGCTCAAGGAGTTGGCGTTGAAGTTCCCATTGTACTCGGCCAAAGACGTGTCCAAATCGTATGTCAAGTTTGTCAACACCCACTTCCACGACCTCGAGTCGTTGTTGAAGCTCCTCATGGTGCCCATTGTCCCCGTGGAGAACATTATCGAGAGCTATTTCGAGTTGATTGGCGACAAGTCGATAAGCAACTTCGTCAAGGTGTTGAACCTCAAGAATGTCGACAAGACGTCGCACCACAAGTACATTGAGAACTTTAAGTTGCAGTTGTCGATCGACGATGGTGCGGTGACAAGTTGTAGTTTGCTACAGAACTTGGAAGACGAAGAGGAGTTGTCTCGCGGTGCTACCCCGGAAATCAAGCTCAACGAAAAGTTCGAGAGCCATGTCAACAAGATCAACGAGAATTTCAAAAATTTCGGCAAGTTTTTCCGCAAAGATGAGTAGAAAAAAAATATACACCAATGACAGTCACCAATGAAGATTGTAAAGATTTGTGGTATCAAGACTGTTGATGCAGCTACAGTTGCGATCGACAACGGTGCCAACTTGTTAGGGTGTATCCTAGTCCCTAATCGTGCCAGAACCATCGACCATGAAGTGGCGAAACAGATTGCCCAGTTGGTCAAGCGGGAGAGAAAGCCAGTCAAGCTCACAGCCACCACGCCGACCGAACATTTTGAGCAGGTGTCGCAATGGATTATCGAGAATGGACCGTTTTTGGTGGGGGTTTTCAGAAACCAGCCAAAGGAGGAAGTTTTCCGTATAGCGCGGGAGTTGGGCTTGGATTTCATCCAGCTCCATGGTCTGGAAAACAAGTTGCTGTTTGTCAACGACGAGTTTGGCGTTATCCCAAGGTACGTCGTCCCCGATGAGATAGATCTCTTGAAGGAACAAAGTGAGTCACTCATGCAATGTGTCAGTTTGCCGCTACTTGATTCCGAAGCGGGCGGAGAAGGCAAGCTTATTGATTGGTCGTATATTGAGAAACTCCCAACACGAGCCATCCTCGCGGGCGGGTTGACACCAGAGAACATACCCGTTTTCGACAACATACTTGGGTACGATGTCAGTGGCGGTGTAGAAACGAACGGTATTAAAGATTCATCCAAAATTATAAACTTTATAAACAGAGGTCATCATCAATCATCTTGATCCCAGTTGCCCGGTCTTGGTTGCTTAGGCATCACTGGACCACCGGCTCTCTTGGCCATGATGATTTGGTCTATAGATAAAATAGTATTTGTAGCTTCGACAGCCAAATCAATAGCAGATCTCTTGGTGGACAAAACGTCGTAGACACCGGTGTCGGTAACCTCACCAGAATCGATGTCGACACCAGCCTTGATGCCGCTATCTTCAGCGTGAGCCGCGTGGAGCTTACTCAATATTTCAGAAGAGTCGTGACCCGAAGTTTCAGCCAACACTCTTGGGATAACTTCGAAAGCTTTGGCGAAATTCTTGATGGCCAATTGCAACAAGCCAGGAGTGGTTTCACCATAGGCGGTAACACGCTTCATCAATTCGATCTCAACGGCACCAGCACCTGGCAACAACCTGTTGTCTTTCAACAAACCTTTGATGGAGTTGACACCGTCGTCAATGGCTCTTTCAACATCGTCCAAGTTGTTTTGTGTAGCACCTCTGATCACGATGGTGGCAGTTCTCGAGCTCGATTCGTCTTGTCTGAAAATGGTCACTCTATCACCACCAATCTCCTTTGTTTCAACAACGTCGATTTCACCCATTTCGTCTGGCATGGGTGCGCCCAAACGTGGCAATGGAGTGGCGCCACAGACTTGGCACACTCTCCTCAAGTCAAACTTGGAAGGCACTCTCAACACCAAGATGCCGTACTTGTTGAGGTAGTGCAATGCCAATTCACCGACGTTAGAGCCAGCAACAACAACCTTGACACCCGAGTCGTTGATCTCTTTGCACATTTGGTCCAATTGTTGTTCTTCGCCTTTGGTGAAATCAAGCATCTCTTGGGCGTTGTGGAGGAGCACCGTTCCTTTGGTTTCGGTGGTGGAGATATCTATTGGAGTTGTGAAGACCACGACTTTTGAGTTTTTGATGCTCTTGACGGTGCCTTCTGGTTCTCTTGGGAACACCATTCCTTTGACAACTTGGGATTGGGAAAGGGCGGACCCCATAATCTTGACCACCCTCACATTGTCGACGTTGAACGACCCGTTCTTGATGATCAACTTGATGGCGTCCACAACTAGCCTGCTGATGGTGTTCTCAACACCGTATTGCTTGGCTGCAATTACGGGCTTGACGGCTTTCAACAAGTCGGTCTCAAACGATTCAACTTTGTCCACAACCAAGTCATCCAAGGTTTCCATGACAAACTTGTTGGCCAAATTGAAGCCCTGGATTATCTCACTGACGTTCAACCCCAAGCTCAACAACTTTTCGGCAACATTCAAGAATTCGCCCGCAAGGACAATCACCAAGTTTGTGTTGTCGCCCATCTCAAACTCTTGCTGCTTAGAAGCCTGGATCAAGATCTTGACGACAGGGTGCACGACTTCTAACTCATTGAGCATGGTGGCGGCGTCATTGGTGATGAACTTCTTGCCCAATTTGTTGACAATGATCTTGTTTCTTCCGCTCGGTCCCATAGACGTGAGGATTATGGAGGCGATCTCACGGACAGCCTCAATGTTTCTGATAATGGCTCCATCGGCATTGGAGAAGGACGAGTAGCCCAGTTTGAACAAACCCGAGTTTGGTGCTTGTGGTAACTTCAATGACATGGTATAGGGGTGGGTACCGTGTAGCAAAACGGAGGAAAATGGAGGAAAATTTTTTTTGTTCACAGATTTTGATGCGTTGCTTTTTCTCTTTCGTGGAATATTCCATAGACCCCGAAATGCTCAGACTACACCCAGCAATAAAATTGATTAGAGGTCCCCAGGTGGGGATATTAAGATCGGGGATCGCCCGGTTTTCCACCAAGCCCACCATCACTTCGTCGTTGTGGACCATACCGAATGTGTTGACGTACACGAGAATACTCACTACACCGGCCATAGGATACTACATTGTTTCGGGCGAGTCGACGATGGCCTTGCTGTTGTTTACATATTCATGCGTGACCGATTTCATCGACGGGTTTATCGCCAGGAGGTTTAATATGAAGTCAGTGGTGGGGTCCATTATCGATCCGTTGGCGGACAAGTTCCTCATGACGGTTTGCACATTGTCGTTGGGGTACGTGCACGCGATCCCACCGGTTATTGCCAGCATAATCATAGGCAGAGACGTGATGTTGAGTTTCATGTCGTTTTATTACAGATACAAAAGTTTGCCACGCCCAAGGACGTTTGACAAGTTTGTGAGCATTGGCCAGGTGCCCACTATAAGTGTACACCCGAACTTGCTCGGGAAGGCCAACACGGCGTTGCAGATGCTATACATCGGTAGTCTAGTCTACCGCCCGTTGATAGAGCTGGTGGTTTCCGACGCGTTCTTTGACGGGTTTGGCTTGGTTGTGGGCGCCACGACGTTGTTGAGTGGGGCCAACTACTTGTTCAGCAAGAGTTCATGGAAATATGTAAAATAGCTGGGTTGTCGTGCATGATTAGCAAGGCTTTGACCACGGTCGGTTGGTAGTTGATGTGTCTGAGCACCTTGAGGTGGAAAAGTATCAAGGTGTTGGTGTGCCTGACAGAAAAGGGATAATCCGGGAGTTCAAGCCTGTCCACGAGACGGGATATGGTTGCGTTGGATTTTCTTTTATTTATGATTTTGTACATATTGGACAAACAGAAGGGACCAACTTGACCTGGTTTGAACTTTAATAAAAAATGATAGAACCATAGTAACTTTAGCTTTGTTTGGGTCGAGTTGCCAATGAGTTGCAAACACTCTAGGGTGAAGGATTGGATGGGGGCAGTGAAATAGCGGCACCTGATTTTGGATAGGAATGTGAACACCACACGGTTGTGGTGTTTCGATGTGCCTGTAGCTAGAAAATACTTGATGATGTCAAAGATAGATGGCAAGTCGTAGTACGCATTCCTCGTGAAGGTGTAGCTGTAGTAGTCGACGTTGTAGAGCTGCAAACGCGAGACAATCTCGGGCTGGACGTCGTCCACCAAGCTATCGACAATTTGCTGGATGGTGTGCCCGGTACGGCGCTTGATTCGTATGACGGCCAATGCCAATGCAAGGATCATTGCTTCTTTCTGAGCCGTATCCAGACCCGCTTGCGTATGGTGTTGCCAAAATAGTACTTGCCTCTCCACCGGTTATCGCATTGGAAAAAAAGGTTCGAGTACATCCAGCCGTGGGGGTCGACGTCCTTGTACATGTACACGTACCAGTGGCTCCATGCCCACTCCCAGTCGGAGTCCGGTAGCGGGTAGTTCTCGATCTTGGACAAAGGGATGGTCAAGCGTTTGCCGTTGATGTTCTGGTAGTTGGACGGGTCGATTATGGGGAGCAACGATCTGTGCGAGTACAAGGGGATGCCAAACATCTTGAGCCCACGTTCATTCTCCACGATGAAGTCAAACTGGTACGGGGTGGCCGATATGGAGTCGTTGAACTGCTTGAATACAGAGAAGTCTTCCGACAACGACCCTGGTCTGGTTTGCTGTACCAAGAGGGACAAACGTTGAATTAAAGTTATCGATTCGTCCATGAAACCCAGGGCTACACAACAATGAGGAGTTTTTTTATGATTGCTCTTTTCTTTTGCGGAAATTAAGGATGGCCCACCGGACTTGTGCTGTAAGGAGGATGACGAAAGAGGTGATACATCGTAAAACACGACCAACGGGCTTAGTAGATTTAAGGTTTCAGAGGGGGGTGGGAGGGTGAGAGGGCTCAATGGGGAGCTGCAAAATGGGAAAGAGGATAGTAAAGACGGTGTAGGTAGGTTTTGTTGGCCCACAGCAACGTTCAAGGAGGAGCGGGAGAAGTGAGACAAACAAAAATCGGCCCTTTTTTTTCTCTGTATCATCGAGCGTTTTTCTACTTCTTCATCACAAACCACATACACCCCCTATGAATTTCCCACCTCCCGTTGACCAGCTGGCGTTATTCCCAGATCAGCAAGCGACCATCAAAGATGAGCAGACCTTAGCTGAGGAGCTCGAGAAGACAAAGATCGAGGGCTTTCCGTACCACAACCCGTTTGATGTGAACTCATACCCAATTACTAATCCTCCGATCTTCGACTCGACAATGTCGGTGCCCTACACCACGGCTGAAGGTGTGCCCAGAAGAAGAAGAATTTCGATTTCGAACGGTCAGATTGGCCAGATTATCAACCACGAGGCGTTTTTCGTTGATGAAAAGAACCTGGATATGCCGCTGGAGTTGGACAGCAGACCGCAAAGTTCGTTTGATGCTGCGATACAAGGCACGTTCCCGCCGGTTGAAGAAGTAGGGGGGATGGTTCCACCGGCACTGGGACCAATGCAGCCACCAGTGCCACAACCAGTTGAACGACAAGGCGTGGCGGGAGTGCCTCCTCCAAACCACCAGCTACTATACAACAACGAAGTCATATACAACCCAGACAATGGGCCCATCCCGGGCACGGCTGCGTGGAAGCGGGAGAGGTTGCTTGAGAGAAACAGAATAGCCGCGTCCAAGTGTAGACAGAGGAAAAAGCAGGCGCAGATCCAGTTGCAGGACAGCATATCCAAGATGGAGCACGAGCTACAACAGAAGGATGCTAAAATAAAGGAGCTAGAATCCACTATTGAACTATACAAGGTGACGATAAGACGTAGCATCAAGGAGGGGAACATGGACAAGCTAGAGGATTTAGTTTGGTAACCCACTTTCGTTGATTAATGATTCGTTTGTAACTTGCGGTCCTTGACCAATAGATGTTTGAATAATACGTGAAACCCCGGGGACGGCTGTTTCCGCGGTGTAGGCTTTCTTCCATCCTTGAACGTGGCCAAACGATTTGTAGAGCTGGGACAAGACCTCGTCTTCGTTAGGGGCGTCGTAGTAGATGACGGCGTTGGGGCCCGCATCGAACGTGTAGGCAGCAATGGTGGTGTCTTTGTTGATAGCCTCCACCAACTTGATGATCTTCTTGGAGGTGTCGTTGAGGTAGAAGATTGGTGGGTATGAATCCAAACAAACAGCGTGGAAGGAGTTGGAATCCTTCGTGGTTAACTTGGCGAACTTTGGGAAATCCTTGGTGATGATGGCCTTCTTCATCTCTTCGAAACGCTTGGGGACGACTTCGGTGACACGGTGGGCAAACAAGTCGGAGGTTTGCACGGTAGCTTGCATACCGGTGGTGCTTGGGGTGTCCTTTTTGTCGTCGCTAACCACCAAAATAACCGCTCTCATACTAGGCCAGTGGTCCAAAGGTGCAACTTCAACTGCCTTGGAGTCTTGTCCGTCAGCGGCCTCACCCATCTCCCACGCAACAAACCCACCAAAGAGGGATCTGCACGCAGAGCCAGAACCTTTACGAGCAATCTTGGACAACTCCGACATGTCCTGGGGCAATTCGTACAACTTGGCAATGGCTGTGATCAACGCAGCAAACCCAGCGGCCGAGGAAGCCAAACCAGCGGCGGTGGGGAAGTTGTTTTCCGAAACAATGTGGAGCTTCATGGCTGAAAGCTTTGGGAGGTCAGCGTTGGCTTGCTCAACGTCGGCTCTCAATTTCCTTAAATCGGCCAAGCACGCTTGCGTTCTCGGAGTGTCCAACGATTCCAACTTGCCATTGAGCCACAATTGGTCCTTGTCGAAAGAGGTGGACGCTGCCGCCGTGGTCAAGGTTCGCAAATCATCCTGGGAGAGGGTGACTGATATGGAGGAATTGGTTGGCAAGTTTAGGTTCTTGTCGCGTTTCCCCCAGTACTTGAGGGTCTATAAGGGTGTTAGTGAGGAGTTGGGGAGTAGCTAGGAGGGATAATACATACCGCTATGTTGACAGGTGCTGTGACTGAAGCCGAATACATTTGGTGAACAAGGTGATTGTGGAAAAATTTTCTCGTACCAACGCGATCGTTTAAATAACAAAATATATATTACACTAAGAGCAAAAAAAAAACTACTTGGTTTTTTTGGTCCATCTCCAGATTCTGGCCTTGCAGTCACCACTACCAGTAGCAAAGATACCTTCGGTACCTTGTGAATTCAAAGAGACAGCAACGGAAATGACCGAGTTGCGGTGTCCTTGCAACATCAACAATGGGTTGCCGGAGAACTGGTCCCAGAAGATAACCCCACGGTCCTTGGAACCAGACAAGATGTATTCGTTGTTTGGGGTGCAGCAAACAGATAAGACAAAGTCCTTGTGGCCAATGTAGGTGACCTCGCAGCTCGACTTTTTGTCGGACTTGCCTTCCAAGTTCCACAACTTGACGGTTCTGTCCAACGAACCAGAGGCGATTTGGTTGCCGTTGTTGGAGAAGGCGACGGAGTAGACAGAGTCCTCGTGGCCGTTGCCATTCTCGTTGCCAGAGTCCAATCTCTCAACCAAGAACCCGGTGGTGGAGTCCCAAACTCTAACAGTTCTATCCAAGGAACCAGCAGCAATCAACTTGCCATCGGGGGAGACAGCGACCGTAGTGACACCGTCTTCAATGGACAAGGTTAATGAGCACTGGGAAGATCTCAAGTCCCAAATTCTAACTGATCTATCACCGGAACCAGACACCAATCTGTCTCCGTCGGGGAAGAAATCCAAGGAATAGATATCTTGCTCGTGGCCCCTCAAGATCTTGATGATTCTCTTGGTGGTCAAGTCCCAGATTCTAATCAACTTGTCCTCGGCCCCGGTGGCCAAAAGCTTACCGTCTGGGGAGAAACAGACAGATCTGATGTACAAGTCGCCGGAGGCAGGGGCGTTCTCCTCTTTGTTTTCGTTGGAGGTGTCGTCAATCAACTTGGCGACCAACTCGCCGGTCTCGACGTTGAAGACCTGGGTGGTTTTGTTGCAACCAGTGGCAATGAACTTGCCGTCCTTGGAGAATCTAACACAGCAGACAACAGACGAGTGGTCCAACGAGTGGATTAAGTCAATGTCCAAGTCCTTGGAGAAGGCAGGGTTGTACAACACGTAGTACTCCAAGTTCTGCTTCTTAAACTCTGGGTTGGCCTTGGAAACGTCCAAGTCTTGCAAGAATGGAGGAATGTCCTTGACGTGGAGGGCCTTTTGGGATGGATTGACAATGTATTGGGATTTATCAATGACAGTCAACGCTTCCGTCTTGGCAGGAACTGCTGGGGAGGTTGCTGCGGACACAGGTGCGGCTGGCTGTGCTACTGGTGGAACCGGGGCGGCACTGGCAGCAGCAGTTGGAGGAGGCTGAATTGGCTGCTGTTGCTGGATTGGCGCAGAAGTGACGGCCGAGACGGGGGCTACACTAGGGGTTTGTTGAGGTGGTGGAGCCTGCTGAGGCGGTGGGGCCTGTTGAGGAGCTTGTTGCTGCTGGTAGCCATTCTTCATCTGTCTGTCTCTGTTGTCCAACTCGTTCTTCAACCTCAAAATCTCTTCCTCATACGCCTCCTTGATTTTTCTATGAGCCATTTCCAATTCGTAAACAGTCTGGCGGATTTGTTGCATTTCAGCAGCCTGTTGCTGGTACTTGGTGTCATAGTCCTCCTGGACCTTCTTGAAGCTGCTAGCCTCGTTTAATGCGTAATCAAACTCGGCCTTGATGGCGTCCAACAACTCTGTCAAACGTTGTTGATGCTGTGTGCGTTGCGGGTACATTGACATTGTGTTGGGTGTTGTGGTTGAAGAAAGAATTTTTTTTTTTCTTCCTCTCTTTCTGTTTGAAGGTTTTTCGAAAAATAAGAAAAAAAGGTTGAGAATGAAACGGGGGGTGCAATTGGGGGTGCACCGGAAAAAAAAGAACAGCAGGGTAAGCGCGAGTGGAGGGCTGGGACTGGTGAACGTAGGGTGGGACAGTTTGAGGGATTCATATAGCTGGCACTGGGGTCGGCGGACAGTCAGAGGGTTGGGGAGAGCTGGCGTTGTGACTAGGTACGCCGCACGTGACTCTCAGTATATTGCAACATCGCCATTCTTGTCGAGCATTCAATTTTTCTCTCCCCCCGGTTATACCTTTTTTTTCCACAAGCATGAACTACAACAAATTCCTCTTATTCGGAGACTCCATCACGCAATTCAGCAATGACCAAAGCGTGGGGTTTGTCTTGCAGCCCGCGTTACAGAACTTGT
>JAJMBE010000095.1:0-49844 GCA_030565125.1 Candida pseudoviswanathii | reverse complement strand
TCTTGGCTTGGTAGCATTGCGAATGTAATCAAGAAGCGGCATTTCTGAAGTAGCTCCAAGCAACAACAGGTTCGGCCTTCCAATAGTTGTCTACAAACATTTAGTCGACTGACAAACGTCTTGCTTAAAAAAGAAAAAGCCAGAAGCAAAAGCCAGAGTTTCTCATACTTGGCTACAGAGCTTTTGTATGGCACTAAATTGTAAACAAGCACTTCTGCTCGAAACGCATATTCTTATTTTTGTTTGCCAAACCTCTCACACCGACCTTCTCAGGGAAAATATTCTTGAAATACACATGGACTCTAAACAACACAATTATGATAGAAGAATTTCTCTAATTGCCACAAAATGAAGCAGGTGCCCCTAATTTACTCAACTGTTGAACAAGAGACGTCATTTCCAAATTTTTTGGGTTTCCCTTCTTTGGATTCAAATGGCCCTTTTTCTATGAGAGTTTTTGAACTTCACACGACAAATGGGAACATTTGAATGATTATTCCATTTATGTAGTGTACTACCTTTGACTACGAAGAAAACTCCGAGCGAAAGATTTTTAATGGTTCTTTTGGCTCTTTTTTTTGAGCAAGGGTTTTGTCAGTCGACTGTATAGGACTCCTTTAATATCACGACTGCAGCTGTAGTGTCTCTCAGTGGGGTTCGATATAATTCCCATGACTTTGATATTGGTAACGTAACTGTGGTGGCATGAGGTTTGAGCGGTCCCCTTGTCGCCATAATAAATTCACGTTACACCGAAAGAGATGTATAACCTCCTCAACTATCCAAGCACTTTCTCTTATCAATATACAATCACTTACTGGTTCCTTCGACTGACCCGCTGATCGTGATGATTTAACCAAGAAATATCGAATCTAAGGAAGAGAGATGTAAAACGGCACTTCTGGGCTACCCAAGGACCTCCAAGGAATAGCAAATTACCTAACGTGTTTACGAAGAAAGACGAAAACAAGACAAATTATACATTCCTCCCATCTAAACCTTCACATTCAACTTGAACCCAACAATAGCTACTCTACTAAAATACCAAAACAACGTTCCAGCCACGGCTAAACACCCAACCAAGATCACAAAATGGTCGTATTCTCTAGGTGTGCCATTCTTAATAATCGCCGCGGCGATAGGGATACCAAACAAGTTTGCCAACGACAAGATAGCGTTCAATACTCCATACTTTGTTCCAATTTCCTTCACCGGTGTGATCTGGGACAAGCATGCCGGAAGCAACCCCAAGATCGACCCGGAACAGTATCCTCCCACGCCAGCGAACGCGTACAAGACCTTCAAACTGGACCCAAACGGGTACAAGAGCACGAGGATGCAGAGGCAGTAGGAGATGAGCATGAGGATGTTGATGTTGAAACGACCGTAAATGTCGGAGGTGAACCCGGGGATCCAACGACCAAGAATCCCCGTGGCGTTCCAGACCGTCAAGAGCAAGTAGGATGTGGACTCGGAGACGCCGTGGGCGATGGCGTACGAGGCAAAGTAGGTGACGAGGAGCACTAGGGAGAGCTCAGCAAAGAAGGCGCCGAGGATCACGTAGATGTACTTGAAGTCGCTGACAGTCATGGACTTGATCTTGTTGAGCATGAGAGCGATCAGGAACTTGGGCTTCTCGACTTGGATCTCATCGCTGTCATTCTGATCCTCCTGGTTGTTCTTGTCCTTTCTGAAGCGTTCCTTGACGAGGAAAATAGCACAGACCATGCACCCTAAACAAGTAAATGCCAATATTCTAATAGCCCAAGTGAATCCGTATGCAGTGTACGAGTGTCTCAACATCAATGGGAAGATCAACCCGCCAACAGACCCACCACTCGTGGCTAACCCAGTACAGTTGCCTCTTTTCTTCAAGAACCAATGACTAATGACCCCAATCAACGGCGTCATGCCCAACCCGTTCCCGATCCCCAAACTAATGAAGCTCAAAATGAACTGCCATATGCTCAGACTCAGCGCGGCACCCATGAGCCCCATGAAGATGAACGCGGTGGCGACAATAAGGATCTCCAACGGTCCACGCTTGTCGAATATTGGCCCCGTGACCAAGCCGCCGGCGTACGCTAAGGACAAGTAGATGGAGAAGATCCACGAAATAGACGTCTCGGGGAGGTCCTGCAACTGATGCGTCGACACGTATGCCTGGATCGCACCGATGGAGTTGATCAACCCTAGATTGACTATCAATCCTAAGAATGAGCCTAGGATCACGGAGTATGCTTTCAATCCACCATCGGGGTAGTCGTCAGGGTTGTCCTCGCCGTATAGTTGGTTCACGGTAGCGATGGGGGAAAGCGACTCGATGGAAGCGGAGGATTGTGGCTCGGCGTTGACTTGGTGTCGCACGGTCACTGTCGTCATCTGTATACTCTCTGTAGGCGACATGTTGTGCTGCTGGGTTTAATAGCAAGACATGGTGGGAAGAGGTTTTGAAAAATTGGGGGATACACGGCATTAAATAAACGGTGAGTAATTTGGGGTCGCGCTTATCTTATCCGCTGTGGTAATTCCGTCTCGGAAATAAACGTCCGAGTAGGCCCCAGATTGCGCTCGGGGGTATACCAGCGATATCAGTGGAGAAGCTAACGAACGGCATGTGCTTAAGCGCTCGCGTAGGCAGTGTCCTGTGGGATAAAGACAATAGGGTTGCCCGGTGTGTCTTTCCCACATGAAGCTGCATGTTTGCAGTCACACAAACTTTCGCTTATCCTAGAAAACCCAAATCCCTTGTTCATTTGACCCCATAGTAATACTTTCTCTTTCTCTACCAGTATCTACCATCATGACAAAATACGCATTAGTTACAGGCGCTTCATCAGGTATCGGACGCGCTCTTGCTATCGAGTTGTCCAAGAACGACTTCAAAGTAATTGCATGTTCACCACAATCAGACATCCCTGAGCAGGAAGCCTTGGAGAGGGACTACCAAGCTATCTCGCTCCCATTGGACTTGTCAAACCCAGAAGACATCAGCCGTGTTCGCAAACAAGTGGAAGAGATCACTCGCGGTCAATTGGACGTGTTGTACAACAATGCAGGCGTCTCCGTGACGGGTCCCGTTATCGAAATCGATGAGGCTGAACTCAACAAGATCTTCCAAATCAACGCCATTGGGCAGATGAACTTGACAAGATTGCTTGCCCCACTTGTGATCAAGACCAAGGGAACAATACTTTTCACAAACTCGTCTGCGGCTCAGGTCCCATTGAGCTGGGTGGGGGCATACTCAGCCACCAAGGCTGCGTTGGATGCGTATGCATTGACGTTGCACGGCGAGATGGCACCGTTTGGCGTGCGTGTACACAGCGTCGTGACAGGTGGGGTCGACACACCATTTTTTGACGCCGAGGGAGAGCCGGATACGTCTGGATCATTGTATGACGTGGACGGGTTTAAGGAGTCTTTGAACCACTCAACCAAGATGGCCAGAAGTATGCACATAACTCCGGACAAGTATGCGGAGGAGGTGGTTAAGGACATACAGAGGAAGTGGGACCCAGGGTTCCATCTCTACCATGGTGCTAGGTCCAATGTGCTTCACTGGGCCAGTATGCTCTTACCCTTGTGGTTTATGGAGACGTGGGTGCAGTTTTATTTCAAGCAGAGCGTGGTGTTTAAGGCTATTGCTAAGAGAGTTTAATTGGTGTGGATGTGTGTATGTCACGTGTTCAGTATGTGTTTATTATGTAATGGATTTTATGACAAACGTTTGATCTGGTTCCCTTGAGCCGAGGCGGATCCTCCCTAAAGCCAAACATCATACGAGAAAACAAGGGTCGTGTGCCTGAGGATAATCTCTGGGTGGGCTTTTTTTTGTTATATTACATCATCGTCCAATTCTCTACACATTTCACACAGCAAGATGGTGGAAGCTTCTACAGCTATATCCAACTTGTATCTCAAGGGAACTACTATCACCACCAGCTATCAACCCACTGGCCACTCCAACATAGAATCAGAAGGCCATCCCACACGCTTGCTATCTATAGATCCCGCCACCAACTAACCACAGAACGAAAATTCCCCCGCATACACAACCCATTGTTCAAATCCCACCGCACACAACTCACCACACATTCACACTCTCACACTCCAAACTCAGAGTTTATCTCCCTAGCATCACTCTCTTCTCCCTGAATCACACATCCTGAACTGCCCAAATAGCAACAGAAGGAACTTCAAAGACAGAGAGAAAGAGAGAGCGACCAGGCAAGAGAAAGCAAGGTAAGGCAATATCACATTTTCCACATAAACAATTTCACCCATCTTCATCCCCATTGACTAAACAAACCCTAAATGAGAAATATCTAAACAAGTAAAAACAATGTTGGATCGATTGCCACTAGAAATTCAAATTGAACTCTTGCACATGACGCCCAATTCCAACTTGAAGTTCGTCAACAGCCATTTCTACATATTGTACCATGATTTGTACTACCACAAGATCATCAACGTCTTTGGCGAGGATACCATCAACGTCATCATCAAGATTTTGCCCTGGTTGAAACCTTATATCAAGTCATTGGATGCGTTCAGGAAGGAGTCAAGACTAATAATCGCCAAGCGCTTGCAGTTGGAAGAGGTGCCCACCCTCGTCAACGAGTCGGGCTACCCCACGGACGTCAACCCGTTGAATTGTCAATATATCAAGGACTCGTGGAAGTATATTTACTCGATTCTCAAGAACAAACGGCTCTATGCGGAGTACAGTGACTACAAGATTGACGAACCTTCAAACTATATCTTTAACCACTACGTCGAGATCAACAGGACCTACTTGTTGAGTTTCAAAAAAATCTGCTGGTTGGCCCCGGGGGAGTACAACCTTAATATTGCATTGGCTGTTAAAAATGGCCAGGGTTTGGGAACCACCAAGTTTGAGATCAAATATCAGGATGTCAACGAAAAGGGAGAGACTGTATGCCACACACAAACATTCTACCCACCAACAAACATCAACGAAATCTTGCCCAAGAACCAGTTTGTCTGTTTGAAAATTGGCCAATTCACCATCCCACAACCGTTTAGATCCGATGAGCAGCATCGCACCAGCCATTTACAACAACGGAATGACCACAATAAGCTACGGAGAGTTGAAGTCGTCATGGAGGAGATTGGCTTGTACTTGAAGAGTGGATTCAGGGTGTACTACATCGACATCAGTCAGCCCTCAATGTTGTTCGACGAGTATGACTTGTTATACTACCTGGTTAATGAGAACGACTACAAGTACTTTATCAACATCTTGCTCAAGAATCTTTACAAGGCGTTGAATTTTGTTCAGAATGGTGGATACTCGGACGACTTGAGTATCCAGTGTTGTCGAGAGATGTATGGCAATGGAGACCCCTTTTCAATAATCAACAGCTACGACAAGCTGTTCTTGTTAGAATACGACAACAATGCACTTGCAGCGACTCCTATGGGCGCCACACTTTCGTCGTCATCGTCAAACAGCTCGTTGCAGGATTACATTTTGTACGACAACAAGAAGATTTCGAACTATGGCAGGTTTTTCTACTTGAACAACTTTAAGAAACGGTATTTCAAGTTCACCACTATCTACCAGCAACGTCAGTTTATCAACCGGTTTGGCGACTACACAATTGACTGGAAAGACGACAAGAAAGGTGAGCCGGATAACGAGAAGCTGGGAAGGTGTAGGTATGATAGAGATGGGTTGAAGTGGAAGATCCCCGTGCTTGGCCAGTTGTAGTGTTCCCTCGTGATAACGTATATAGATCTGCATAAAGTATTAGAAATAGATGCATAAACCAACACACTCGTTGTTGTTATTCGTGACTCTGATGTCTGGCGAGCAAGATAATAATTGTGTTGATCTTGAGCAAGTCACTACCAAAAAAGAAAATATCAACTTAAATCACTGCCCCACGATTTCCAACTAAGGACAGCCAGACCCACCCCCCAGTGATCACCCATGAGTGAAACCAAAGTTAGATCTGGGTATTCGAGTGCAGACCAGAGTGCCCGTCAATCTCTATCAGACTTGATGCAGCATGCACTGGGTAAAGATAAACCACAAGCCAACGGAGACACAGACAACCAGACCAAAGAATTCAACCTGATACCGACACCGCCACCTCCGCCTGCACCACAACAAGCACACCCCAAAGAGGAACCCCCTAACCAAGAACTACAGCAAATCCAAGAAGTGAGCCGGCAGGACGAAGAAGCGGCGGATGAGCAAGAAGAAGGGGAAGACAGTCAGCAGAACGAGGGAGCGCCTGAGTTTAGCAACAAGAGGATCATCTTGCAACGGTTTACTATCTACAACTCAACATCGACTATGTACATCGTGGGGAGTAACTCCAAGGAGAGCTTGTTCCGGATCATGGAGATCAGCAAGGATGAAGCTAACCCGAATGAATTGTCTATCGTTGAAGACCGGAATTATTTCTATACTAGAAAGGACATGATTGCGTTGTTGAATGGGTTAGATGAGTCTATCGAAGGAGGTATTCATAAGATTGCACAGGGGTACGGGATGTTGGGGTTGATCAGATTTACTCAGAGTTACTACTTGTGTTTGATTACTAAATGCTCCCAAGTTGCCATATTGGGAGGTCATTTCATCTATCATATTGATGAAACAAAGCTTATCCCATTGGGCAGCAACTACAAGCGTCCGGAAAAGGGAAGCGACGAAGAACGATTGTTGTCGATATTCAAGTATATGGATGTCAGCAAGACTTTTTACTTCAGTTATAGTTACGATGTCACCAACACGTTGCAGACGAACTTCATTAGAAACAAAAAGAAGGCTGCTGATTACCAGTTTGGCACAGGCTCAAATCAAGTCAATGACCTATTCAACAGCTTTGACCATAATGAAAGGTTTGTGTGGAATAATTTGTTATTGCTGCCTATATTACAAAACCCTGAAGTGGCTGCGTATGAATGGTTCCAGCCCATAGTTCATGGGTTCATCGATCAAGCTAATATTTCGATATACGGAAGAAAGTTTTACATTACAATTATTGCTAGGAGATCCCATCATTTTGCAGGGGCTAGATTCTTGAAGAGAGGAGTGAATGATAAAGGAAATGTTGCTAATGAAATCGAAACAGAGCAGATTGTCAGCGACATGTTGATTACGTCTTTTCATGATCCCAAATATGGGTTCTATAATAGTCCGAGATACACCAGTTTTGTTCAGCACCGAGGATCCATCCCGCTTTATTGGACGCAGGATATGAACAAGCTTCCGAAGCCGCCTATCCAGATCAACTTGAACGATCCATATTACCAAAGCTCGGCATTGCATTTCAACAATTTGTTCCATCGATACGGGCTGCCGGTAATCATACTCAACTTGATCAAGCAGAAAGAAAAGACACCGCGAGAGCTGAAGTTGAACCAGTACTTTATGGATTGTATCCGGTACCTTGACCAGTTTTTGCCGGAAGACAAGAAGTTGCAGTATTTCAGTTTTGACATGTCAAAGCATTCAAAGAAGAATTTAGATGTTATTGGACCGCTACTGAAAATTGCTTCTAATACGGTTAGTCAGATTGGGTTTTTCCATAACGGCACGAACTTGGCATCTACCAAACTACAAAAAGGTGTGATTAGAACAAACTGCATTGATTGTTTGGATAGAACAAATGCTGCCCAGTTCATCATCTGCAAAGAAGCGTTGACGCAACAATTGAGAAGTTTGAACATCATCACGGAAACCCAGAACCTAGACTACGATTCAGACTTGGTCAACGTTGTTACAGAAATCTTCCACGATCACGGTGACACCATCGCCATCCAATACGGTGGGTCGAATTTAGTCAACACGATGGACTCCTACCGTCGTATCAACCAATGGTCTTCCCATACGAGAGATATGTTGAACAGTATCAAGCGTATGTATTCCAACTCGTTCATGGACCAGAACCGACAAGACGCCATCAACTTGTTTTTGGGGAATTATGTCTACTCACCAGACACTCCGAAACTATGGGAGCTACACAACGACTTTGCGTTGCATAATGACACAGCCGTGGGCGAATTGCGCTCAGCCAAGAAGAGCTATACGCACTGGTATAATGAGAACTATTTGCATGATTCGCGATACTTGTTTGATGAGGAAGAGTACAAGAAGGATGTTCGGTTAGATGCATATCCTGATTGCAACGATAAATGGTTCAATGAATGCTACATACCTAGAAAATATCAATCCTTTACTGAGTTGTTCCAGTTCAATATGAACTCCAATTCGAGATATTTCCCATCCATTGACGAGAATGGCAACAAGGAGTTCGACTATAGTCCGTTTGAGTCCAGACGCAAGAAGTACAAATCCCCCGATGATGAAAACGAAGACGATGTTCGGTCCCCTAGACAGCGAAGATTGCAAAGGTTCTTGTCCTATAGCAACGACAACATCACTAAATCAACGACGGCAACCCCAACCAAACGCCACGAAGCGTCCAAGAATACTGATGATTCCAAGTCTACTATAGTTGAACAGCAACAGCCACCAGAAAACCACGTGGCTGTAAGTGACCACGACTTGCAAATCTACAACTCCCAGTGGGATTACAAGAAGATCTTGAACCACCAAACAGTGAACCAGCAAGATTATAGTTTCAACCCCAGAGTGAAGACAAACATTGAAGATAAGCAGATTTATTGGTACTATACGAACGAGTTGTTGCATAGCCTTCGAGACAGTTTCCACGGCAACTACGTCGGTGTCATTGGTCCCCAGGATTTGAAAACCTATCTTAGTTTCAATACTGGCACCGGTGCGGGCGAGTATTTGGATGGCAGATTGGATCTCAACACTGATAATAACTATTTTATTTAGTAGTTCATTGGTTTCTTGATGGGCCATTGTTCTGGTTCTGCTTGTGCTGGCTGGTTCTTTAACGAGATGCCCTTTTCACGCAATTCCCGTAGAAAGTTCTCATGATGGAGTTTCTTCTGTTGGATGTATTCCAGGTACTGGTCGTCCTGGAGCGGAGGTAGGCTGTATGGTAAGTTTTCCACGTCGATTTCTAGATCGTTGATGTTGATGCCCTGTGCTGGTTGTGAGGTGGTGGAAGGCGTGGAAGCTAGGGATGCGATTATCTTGGAACTGTCAAACTCTGGTGAGTTTACAACTGATGGGTACTTCCCGTTGTGTTGGTAATAATCTATGAATTCTCGTGTTGTGATTGACACCATTGTGAATTGTTGGTTTCAGGAGGGGTGGTTACGATTGCGTCAGATGGGGATCTGGGTGAAATTTTTGTTTTGAGATTGTGATGTATTCTTTTTCCATAGATTCTAGAAATGTAAGATTAGGATGAGTAGTAAGAACTGTCACAAGGGAGGTGGTGTAAGATAGGATTGGGGGCTACCTTGGTCAACAGATCAACAACTTGGTCGTGATGATGGTTATTGTGGTTGTATAGAATGTTCAAGAACATTCCTGTGCTACAAAACACCCTTGGGACGTCTTTGCAGCTTCTGTCGTTTCGCCTCCCACGCCCCATAAAGCAAACGCCCAACGACCAACGACAACCCGCAAGGGCAAAAAACTCAATTACAAAAAAAAAAACTTCCAATTGCTATTCCACTCTCCTTCTTCTTTCCCTACCAACAAGACA
This sequence comes from Candida pseudoviswanathii, assembly GCA_030565125.1. Lineage (NCBI taxonomy): Eukaryota > Fungi > Ascomycota > Pichiomycetes > Serinales > Debaryomycetaceae > Candida > Candida pseudoviswanathii. The sequence goes on along the minus strand of JAJMBE010000095.1, from coordinate 40,218 downwards.
AGACAAACCACATTCCCACATATTCAATACTCAATTGATTAGAGCCATGTCATCATCAACCACTCAAACACCAACTGTCTTATGGGCACAGCGTTCCTCCGCCGACGACGCGGCCAAGAACATCATCTACTTGACCATCGAACTATTAGACCCCATTGACTTGAAACTAGACTTGCAGCCGGAGCACTTGACCCTTGACGCCAAGTCCAACGACGGGCAGACGACGTACCACTTGAAGCTCGATTTCTTCAAAGAAGTCGACCCGGACTTGTCCAAGATCAACACCGAGAACGGATCCCACATCTTCATCGTGTTGCGCAAGAAGGAAAAGGCGGAGGAGTACTGGCCACGCTTGACCAAGGAGAAGTTGAAGTACCATTACATCAAGACGGACTTTGACAAGTGGGTGGACGAAGACGAGCAGGATGAGGCCGCGGATGACGAGAACGAGGGGTTCCCTGGAGGTATGGGCGGACCTGGAGGAGCACCACCTGGTGGTTTGGACTTCTCGCAGATGTTGAGCAGTATGGGTGCCGGAGGCGCTGGTGGCGCTGGATTGGGCGGTTTAGGTGGGTTGGGAGGCGCCGGTGGTGCTGACCTTAGTGCTTTGGCTGCGCAATTGGGCCAAGTCGGCGATTTGCAAGGTGCTAATGCCGCTTCTGGCGGTGACGATGAAGGTGAAGAAGGCGAAGGAGAGGAAGAAGGTGATGATGTTACTGCTGCTACAGAAACTAAATAATCACAAGACGCTTTTGTATTTCTATTAAAGAATTGATCATGGTATATCGTTGATCTGCTCCACTACTTCAAACCATTTAATAAATATTACACGTAAACTGATTTTCGAATCTTGTGGCTGTTCTTGTAATTGAGTTCGGATATTGGGTAGGGATATGCTCCATAGCAATGGGTCGCCTTTCTCATCCTTGCCAATGCCATCATTGAATATAATCCTGAGTTGTTCTTTGACAAACATCTTGTGGAATAGCTTGTTGAGTTCCCACGCACAAAACTCGTGGTGTTTGACAAACCCACCACCATTGTGTCCTGTCTCGACGAACGTTTTGACGACCCTGTATAGCACCACCGTGCACTTCTGATCAATCGTCGCGATAAACTCTGCTATCTCTGCCCATGACTCTATTAGAACTAGTTTGAAGTTGTTGAGGTTGGCTATGGCGCGGAACGATAGTTTGATGGACTGGTACGCGTGATACAACTCTGGATCTGATACTAGAATGAAACCAGTGACATTCTCCAACGTCAACATCCTAGAGATCAACTCTGGAAAAGTCAGATCGTTGTTGTAGTAGTAGAGCATGATCGAGGGTTTGGCAACACGGTTGGTTGTCACTCTCCACAAGGTCGTGTGAGGTTGACATTTTTCACCAGTGCTGTAAATATCAGAGAGAGAAAATTTTTCTTTACCCAGTAATATCAACTCTCATATCCCTCCCAACTCGCCTGGATCGATAGAAGCACACAACCGTTGAACATGCTCAGACCAAGTATAAGATCCGGCAGCGGCGTCTTTATGAATCTGCCAAGAAGAGTCTTCTCCCAGTCCCTCAGGTTACCCAGCAATGAAAACCCATCCAAGAAGGAGAGCTTATCCCAGAAGGAGTTGCGTGAAAGGGCCATTGCGAAGGCATTGGCTGAGGAAGAGGAGGCCCTGATGGAGGCACAGAGGATCAGAGATTTGACGGCGGAGAGCAAACGTTTGATCACGACGTTGAACAACACGCCTACGACCTTGATCCACCAGCGTTTGGCCAAGTTGAACGAGGACTTGAATAAGTTGCCCCAGGCGAAGGTCAAGAACTTGGACGAGAAGTTGAGATCGTTCTTAAGGGAAAACATCGCGTTGCCAAGTTCGTCCGTGGCTAACCGTCCATGGGTGGAACAAAAAGATGGCGCTGGTGGTGGCGATGCAACTAACTTGATTTCGGGGTACGGGGGTGCAGCTGCTAATGCTGGCGCTGCGTTCATGGCACATGGCGTCACTTCAAATGTCTCGGAAGAGTTCCCACGTTTGCAACCTACCGCAGACTACAAGCCATACTCCACACAGGAATTGTACCTTAGACAATTGAACCACAGTAAGACGATCGGGAGATTGGGATCCAGAGTCGCTGGTGTTTTCCGTCCACACAGAGACGTCACTGCTCCACAGCCATTCTCAAAAACAAGTATTGCCAAATTAATGGCCGCGGGGTGTCACTTGGGTCACGCTACGTCAGCTTCCAGAGCAAGCACACAGCCCTTCATCTACGGTGTCTACGACAAGATCAACATCATCGACTTGGAGCAAACCTTGGAGAAGTTGCAATTGGCATGCAAAGTGATTGAAGGTGTTGTCGAGAAAGGTGGTATTGTGTTGTTTGTCGGAACCTACAAGAACGAATTCATCGATGACGCCTTGCTCCGTGCCTCGGAGCGTTGCAAAGGGTTCTATGTCAACAAGCGTTGGCTCCCCGGTACCATCACCAACTTCACGGAGGTCACAAGCCAGGTTGCGGGCGCCGTTGCCAACGTGGATATGAACATGAAGGACGAAAAGTTTGAAGTCAAGCAGAACAAGAAGATCATCAAACCAGATCTCGTTGTGTTGTTGAACCCGGTCGATAACAGAAATTGTATCAAGGAGTGTATCTCGGCGTGCATCCCAACCATCGGGTTGTGTGACACCGACATGGAGCCAAGTTTGTTGTCGTACCCTATCCCTTGTAACGACGACAGTGCTAGATCCGTGACTTTGATGTTGGGTATCTTGAGCAAGGCGGGCGAGACTGGGTTGAAGAACAGATTGAATGCGATTGCGAAGTTGGAGAACCAGGCGAAGGAGATGATTAGAAGAAGAGCCGACGCACAGGAAATAGACGGTGCTGAGGAGAAGAAGAGCGAGCGTACTGTTTTTGACGTAGAGCTTCTGGCATGAGAGAGAGAGAGAGAGATTGGACGACGTTGTCATTGGTTGTAAATAGCTTTTGTATATAATGAAAGGAGATAGATTGGGTGATAATAGTACAATGTGTGCTGTTGTTTTCATTATCTGTATACACATTATTAAAACAAACACAAGAGTAGTAGCATTTATCTAGACTATAACTTTAACAATAATAATAATAATAATAATAACGATCATTAACTTTACAACTTCTCCTTGAACAACTTTGTGACTTGTTCAACGGCAGCAGCGATACCTTCTGGTTTGTCACCCATACCTTGGACGGTGTTTCCCTTACCACCGGCCTTACCACCAACATTGTCAGACACGGCCTTAGCCAAGACGTTAGCGTCGACGCCTTTAGCAATAGCCTCGTCACTGATATAACAACCATGTGCGACCTTGTCGGTCTCGCCCGTCAACAAGTAAATCGACTTTGTCTTATCCTGTTTCTTGATCAAGTTGAATGCCTCAGTGATGGCCTTGGCGTTAGCAGAAATAGGCACGTGAGCAACCAAGAACTCTGAGTTGTCTTCTTTATCATTCAACCAGTTGTTAACGACGTCCAAAGTCTTCTTGCTTTCTTCCTTCTGCTTAGCTTTCAAGTTGTCCTTGATGGCCTTGTCCAACTTGTTGAACTTCTCCGTCAACTTTTGCTTGTCCAACACAGAGATCGACAACTTCTTCAATGCGACACCGAGCTCTTTGGCCTTGGTTTCCTTGGCTGGACCAAATGGCAAACCGGAAGCATGCTCGATTTCTTGCTCGAATTCAGCAGCGATCTTCTGCACAGCATGGGCATCGTGGCCCGTGACGGCGACGATTCTTCTGATACCTTTGGCGATACCGGACTCTTCAGTAATCACCAAGTCCTTGATATCACCAGTCTTGACAACGTGGGTACCACCACAGAATTCAACGGAGATTTCGTTCCATTTGGCGTTGGTTGGGTCAGATAATAATTCGTCAACTGGGACACCAATAGAGACAACCCTGACTGGGTCCGGGTAGGTCTCGCCGAAAACAGCTCTCAATCCGGCAATTTTCTTGGCTTGTGCCAAGGCAACGTCCTTGTAGAACACCTTGTCGTTGTTCTTGATGTACTTGTTGGAGATGGCTTCGATTTTTTCCAATTCCTTAGGCGAGAGTGTTTGCTTGTGACTGAAATCGAATCTCAATTTCTCAGGGGCAACCAAGGACCCCTTTTGGTCAACACCGTCACCGAGGACTTCTCTTAAGGCGAAGTTCAAGATGTGGGTACCGGTGTGGTTGTTTCTGATTGGCCATCTTCTCAATTCGTCGTAAGTAGCAATGATCTCGTCACCGACGCTCAACTTACCTTCAAGAATGTTACCAGTGTGCAAAACGTAACCAGCGTAGACTTGCACGTTGGAAACGTTGAACTCTGACTTACCGTCAATGACAATCTTACCGGTGTCGTATTCTTGACCACCTTGTTCGGCGTAGAATGGGGTCTTGTCCAACAAGACACCGTATTGAATGCTTGGGTCTTCGATGGAGTCGACGAATTGGGAGCCGTCGTAAATACCAACAACAGTGGCCTTGACGTTTTCGGTACCATACTTGAACTCATCGTTGGTCTTTGGAATGGCATCGTTCTTGTCTAATTCGGAAAGAGAATGGACGTCTAGTTTGACCAAGGTCTTACCGTCTTTAGTACCGTTACCTTTAGAAGCTTCTCTGGATGCTTCCTTGGCGCGTTCGAAACCTGGCTCGTCGATTTTCAAACCAGCTTCTTCAGCCATCAATCTGGTCAAGTCGACTGGGAAACCATAAGTGTCGTATAATCTCCAAACATCTTTACCAGACAAAGTTTGTTCTGGGGTCTTGGAAGCGATGATGGCGTATTGTTCAAACAATTTTTCACCACGGTCCAAAGTCTTTGCGAAGGACAATTCTTCTTCGTTCAAGATCTCTTTCAAGTCTTGAGCACCAGTGACAATCTCTGGGAAGATCTCCTTGTTTTGTTCAATGACAACGTCAACCAATTGTTGGAAGAATCCACCGATTGGGTAGTTCATGTACTTACGCACGTAACGAGAACCTCTTCTCAAGATTCTTCTCAAGACGTACCCTCTACCTTCGTTGTTTGGAACACCACCGTCACAGATGGCGAATGTCAAGGTTCTAACGTGGTCGGCAATGACTCTATAAGCAGTATCAATACCGTCTTTGTCTTCGGAACCAAACTTACCAGTGTATGGTCTGACGCCGGTGATTTCTCTGATCTTTTCGAATATTGGCAAGAAAACGTCGGTGTCGTAGTTGGAGGACTTGTCTTGCAAGATAGACACCAACCTTTCGAAACCCATACCGGTATCGATGTGCTTGTTTGGCAATGGACGCAAGTTACCGTCAGCCTCACGGTTATATTGGATGAACACGACGTTCCAGACTTCGATGACGTTTGGGTCGTCCATGTTGACCAAGTCGGCGGCGTTTCTGCCACCGATTCTGTCGTAGTGGATCTCACTACATGGACCACAAGGGCCTTGGTCACCCATTTCCCAGAAGTTATCTTTGACGGAACCTGGCAAGATGTGGTCGTCTGGAACACCGACCTTGGACCAGAATTCCTTGGCTTCCAAATCTGGTTCTAGACCCTGGGCTTCGTCACCACCGAAATAAGTGACGTATAATCTATCTTCAGGTAAACCATAGACCTTAGTCAACAATTCCCAGGAGAAATCGATGGCTTCTTTCTTGAAGTAGTCGCCAAAGGACCAGTTACCAAGCATCTCGAAGAATGTGTGGTGGTACGAGTCTCTACCGACATCCTCCAAATCGTTGTGCTTACCACCAGCTCTGATACACTTTTGGGAATTGACAGCTCTTTTCAAAGTGGCGAAGTCACTAGCTGGATCGACGGTACCTAAGAAGATCGGCTTGTACTGGTTCATACCTGCGTTGGCAAACAACAAGGTAGGGTCGTTGTGTGGGACAACAGATGAGGATGGAACATAGGTGTGTTTGTTTTGCTGGAAGTAGTCTAAGAAGGTGGATCTAACTTTGGCGGCAGTCCATGTAGCGGTGGAGCTGGAGCCGTTGTTGACAAGTGGAGTGGTATTAGTAGACATTCTTCTCAATAATGTCTTTATCATATACTTGCTGGGGTGGTAGTTCTTGTGGATACAGATATTGGTGAAAAAAAAAATTCTCATGAAAGAAACAAACCAAATGGCAGAAGATGGCAGTAACACAGGAAGCGAAAAAAAAAAAAGAAATGTCGTGTACCTCGCTCGGGGTGCTACCGCCATGACTCGCGCGATTGCTTCGTGGTGATACGTCGCCCTCGCCCTCGCCCAGCAAGAACCCTAAACCCTCTACATGACTCATTCGGTTCAGCTGATGATGGTGGTTGAGATAAGAGATAAGCAAGTGCATAGGACAACAATGACAATGCAAGACAGGCTTACATACTAAAACAAAACTCGTCAAAAGAACGCGTTTCAAAAAGGTGTAGATCTTCGTCTGACATTGGCTCCAGTCGGAGATAAAAGATAAAAGAGATCCCAATAATTACCCCCAACACACTGTCGAATAGGGTTTTATAGTCACTACCACCCACGTGATCTTAAAGTATAGCCTTGTTTCTGAGTTTCCCCAAACTACAGTTGCTTTTGGCTGATAACTGGGGCTCTCCACCCCAGGCTAGGCTTTGCTGACTTAACTTGGGCCTATGTCGTGTATAATGTCGCACACGACATTGTTTTTCTTTTTTGTCGCTGCGGTTTCTTGTTTGAGTGTTCTCTTTTTTTCTACCAGGCTTTCCTTGGTTGTCCGTCGTAAAAACACCAGACAACAAGTAACCAACCAACCGCATCCATGAACTTCTTGCGTAAAAGACGATCATCCGAAGATGACGATGACGACGACGACATCTTGAACAATGACCCACAGAGCGCAATCCACAAATCAAGGAAACCCCCAAACACAGCATTCAGACAACAACGATTGAAAGCATGGCAGCCCATATTGACACCCAAGTCTGTCATACCCTTGTTGATCCTATTGGCCATAATATTCACCCCCTTGGGTATTGCTATCATATTCTCAACATACAACGTCAAGGAGATCAATGTGGATTACTCCAAGTGTGCGTCCGAGGCCACTGACTCTTTGCAAAACATCCCAAGCAAATATACTGGGTATCACCAAAGCCAAAACCCTAGTTTCCAGTGGAGATTGGAAGACAACAACACCTGTATTATACAGTTTCAAATTGCTGGGGAGTGGGAACCCCCGATTTTCTTGTATTACAAGTTGACGAATTTTTACCAGAACCACCGTAAGTACGTGGAAAGTTATGATTTGGGACAATTGAAAGGCGAAGCTTTGTCGAGTGACGACACTACAGACAACTGTAAACCTTTGAAGCACCGTGAGTATAATGGCGAGCAGAGATTGATTTATCCATGTGGGTTGATTGCCAATAGTTACTTCAATGATACGTTTTCAGATGCTATCTTGTTGAATGCAAGAAATGGTGAACGTAATGAGACGTATGTGTTTAGTCAAGAAGGTATCTCATGGCCCCTGGATCGTAGCCACAAGTTCAAGAAGACCACCTACAAACCCGATGAAGTTGTGCCTCCGCCAAACTGGGACGCCATGTTCCCTGACGGATACACGGAAGAGAACATGCCTGATGTGAATACATGGGAACACTTGCAGAATTGGATGAGAACTGCTGCTCTACCTTCTTTCTTCAAGTTGTATGGCCAAAACAAGACCGGGGTGTTGACGGAAGGTACTTACCAAGTGAGTATTGAGATGAACTACCCCGTGGAGATCTTTGGCGGTACCAAGAGTTTGGTCATCACGACAAACAACATTTTTGGAGGCAGAAACATGAGTCTTGGTGTTATTTACATCATTATTGCCGTGGTGGCCTTGGTGTTGGGTGTTGCCTTCTTGGTGCAGTACTTGGTCAAACCAAGAAAAGTGGGTGACCACAACTACTTGCAGGACTCCAGTGGAGGCGACATCACCAACTACAGAGAACAATTGTAACATAGAAAGGTAAAGTGAGTTGTTGAGAGTGCAGTGTATGTGTATGTGTAGTGTGTGGAAAATTAACGTTCTCTTTGTTTCAACAAGCAACGCCAAAGCCAAACAGAAAAAACTCTTCCATCGAAACCACAAACTTCCACTCAAAAAAATCTTCAACGAATCAACCCAACCTAGAGACTACTTCCCTTGCCAAAAGACAACCATAGCAATATGATGAACCTTAACCCGCATCTCCAGTACTTGCAGCAGCAACAGCAGCTGCAACAACAACAACAACAACAACAACAACAACAACAACAACAACAAGGACAACAACTGGGCCAACCCCTGCAGCAACAACACTCTCAAGCTGGCCAAGCGCAATCTGGCCAGTCGCCTCAGTTGAGTCAGTTACAGTTACAGCAATTACAAAGACAACAGTTGTTACTCCAGCAACAGCAACAACAACAGCAAACCCTGCAACTGCAACAGACTCTGCAATCACAGCCACAGATAGGGACCCCAACTTCCGCTAACCCCTTGTTGGCGATCTTGAATGGTGGAGGTGGTGCTAGTTCCAGCACCACTGCTTCGACGGGCAACTTATCTTCGAATCCCGTGTTACAGCAATTACAATTACAACAGCTCCAACAACAGCAACGACAACAACAACAGCAGCAGCAACAGCAACAAGTACAGTTTCAGCAATTACAGGCACAGCAGGTTCAACAAGCACAACAGATCCAACAACAGGTGTCACCGCAGTCTATCCCTATCATCAAGGAAGTCTGGGCACATAATTTAGAACATGAGTTCCAGGCATTAAGGACATTTATAAATGACAAGACATCTAAGGTTTATATCGCCATTCACCAGGAGATCCCTGGGATTGTTGCTAGGCCAGTAGGTACGTTCAAGTCATCGTCGGACTACCATTTCCAGACATTGAGAACGAATTCGGATTTGTTGAACTTGATTCAGTTGTCGTTGTGTGTGGTTAAGATCACGAAGAACGAGGTTATTAGCTCATCGATCATCTGGCAGTTTAACTTCTTGTATGACTTGTCGAAAGAGATGTATAATGAGGAACACTTGTCGATGTTGTCGCAGAGCTCCCAGATTAACTTCCAGTTGCATTCCACGCAAGGAATCCCGCATTTCGAGTTTTCGGAGTTGATGATTGAAAGCGGGTTGATTTTAGACGATAACATAAACTGGATTTCTTTCCATGCTGGGTATGACTTGGGTTTTTTCGTGAGTTTGTTGCTGAACCGTGATTTGCCTGTTGATGAACCTGACTTCTACTGGTGGTGTGGCAAATATTTCCCAAACTACTACGATTTGAAGTATATCGGGAACCAAATATTGAATAAGAGCAACACTACCAATAACGGCACCAATACACCAGATGACAAGAGCAACAGCAACAACAAACCATCGATTGAGTACTTGGCGGAGGAGTTACACTTATTGCCTATTTCTCCAGCCATCCGTCAACATTTCACAAATTCGTCAACCTCGGCCGCAAACTCATCCGCATCATTCCATTCTCAGCAATTGTCATCTACGTTACATGCATACTTATCCATGGAATGTTTTAAAGAGTTATTGAGACGTTCCAACATAACCGTGTTGAATAGATTCAAGGGTATAATCTGGGGATTGGGCAGTTTCAACGCGAATGGAAGCACAAACGCTGCTGCAACCACAACAACAACAACGATAACATCTTCTGTGAACAATGATGATTCTCTTACTGCTGCCGCTGCTGCCGCTGCTATTAGAATGAATGGGATTTCGACTCCTTCCACACCAGTGGGAAGTATAAACAAGGGTGGAATGGTACATTTTGGTGGTAGAGTGTAAAACACAAAAAAAAGTTCATACTGTAACTAAACTGTAATAAATATTAGTATTCCTAACTATTGCTCTATCTTAGTCCTCTTACTACTACTTCCTTCCTGTGGTTCTTCTTCCTCTTTAGCTTCTTCCCTCTGCTTTCTCTTTCTCTTATACTCAGCCTTCTTGTCTTCACCAGCAGCATTCCTCTTCTTCTTCTTCTCTTCATCCGCCTCGTCTTCATCCTTCGGAGGAGGCACGAACCACGGTATTTTCCCACGGTTAAAGTCATTCAAGATCTGTTTCGCCACGCCCACTTCATCTGGCTCACCTCCTTTAATCAACCTTCCCAGCTTTCTCGCAATCAACTCGATAAACTCCGTACTCGCCTGTTCCAACAACGCATCATCCTCCTCGAACCGACTCCATCCCTTCACTTCATACGTTCTTTCCAAATGCTTCCGCTCACACTTCTTCAACATCTCAGGAATGTACTGCTCCGGGTTCGACACGTGCTCCACCCTCACAACACCACGGAACAAGATGTCTGCCTCGGTGTCCTTGCCCAGCGGAGGCACGATCCCGGGACAGTCAATCAAGAAGATCCGCTTCATGAGCGTGATGTACTGCCAGACCTTGGTCTCACCGGGGATAGGTGCGACTTGACAGACTTTCTTGTGGCGCAAGGTGTTGATGATGCTCGATTTGCCCACGTTCGGGTACCCGATGAACCCCACGGAGATCTGCTTGCGGTCGGAGTGGAGCGTTGAGAACTGACGCAAGAGCTGGATTAGCGAGCCCTTACCGAAGGAGTTGGTGATGGAGGCGTGGAACGCGAGGGTGGGGAAGGACTTGGATAAGTGTTTCACCCATGCTGCCTAGAAACTGTGTTAGTAAGATGGCTCATGGGAAGGAATGAGAGGAGAGGGTGAGGTGAATGTGTGTGGAGGGATTGGGTTGGGATGTCGGCCTCTATACTATGAAATAAACCATTGGGTGAATGTTAATAGATAACAAACAAGGATAAATTTCTACTCAAAAAAAGATTCCGTAACAATTCTAAATTGGGGTGTTGATAAAAACTATCAACGGGGTAAGGTGTGAACTACGTCCCGCTACCAAAACGGTAGGAGATCCAACCACAATTAAGTGACTGGGTTCACGGGTTTCGAATTGTATTGTTCTTCCAAAGACGTAACAGGCAATAATGTAGATATGTAGAATGCTCAGAAGAGCATCCAGCATTACCACCCTGACTAAATGCTTTGGTGCCACACACACGTTGTCCTTCTCATCAATCCTAATAAGTTAGTAAGAAATAATTAACATACCGCTACCCAAGTAGGAACTAAATCACACTTGTTCAAAACATAAATCAAATGTTTATGAGGACACTCGTCTCTGATATACTTTTCCACACTCTCACATCTTGTACCCAATGGATCTCTAGCGTCCAACACATGAATAACCACATCGGACGAATCAATCACCTTGTACAACTCATTCCAGATACGTTTCGACTGACCTTTATGGAAAATGGCCTCCTTTGCTTCCTGCGTGAAGTCATCTTTATCCAAGAAGGAGCCACCCATCAACCCAAGCACCGAGTCCAACTCCTTCTTCTCCTCGTATTGCGTCGAGTCCGCCTCCGCCGAGCTCATCAACTCCTCCAAGCTCGATGCAGCAACCCTCGGCTTCTTTCTCTGCTGCTTTGGTCCAAACGTCGTTGAATAACTCTCTGTCTCGATGATCTTCGCCGTGGGCGACTCAGTCGTGTCCTTCTCGTCCAACAAGGACATCGGCAACTTGTTCCGTTTCAAAAGCACCTGGTAACTATCCTTGGACTTGTCCCCCATGGCCTCTCTGAAATGCGTCAAGGCGTCCTGGGCAATGACTCTCGTGTTGCCGAACCACTTTCTATTGGGGTCGATGCGCGCATTGGGTATGTCTGTGCTCTGCAAGTCGGCGGCTTTGATGATCTCACCTTGCTTGTTACGAATGGCCCGGCCTTGCTTGTACATGTTGAGATGCTTGACCTTCTTGGCGTCACGGTAGAAGTTCTCCCCCTTGACTCGGAGGTTGCCGTCTCGTGTGTCGTTCTCTCTGACTCTTCTTTGCTTCTCTTTCTTCTGGGTACCCATTGTATAGGTGTGATGTTTGTTGATAAAGTGTGAAAAATTTGGGAAGAGATGAGTGTGGAAGTTTTTTGGTGCTTTGTAAGGAGAAAAATTTTCTAGGAGAGAAGAGAAGAGATGGTGTGCGACATCTTGTCGATACGACATCTAGAAATGTCGCGGCATGAGCGTGTCAATTTATGGCTTATTAAAAAAGATCAAGAAGTGGAATGAACCCAGATTGATGATGATAAGGGCTTAGAGGGGAGAAGAGTATGGTTATGTTCTTCTTGGGATTGCTAAGATGTGTAAAAGTTTCTATGTCTAGGGATACAGTTAGCCTTTAAGAGGAGATGTTAACGTAATCAGAGATGTGTTGAATACGTACGGTATTACCAGAGCTTAATCCAAATGAAATGCATGACAGCAACCAATCACGTGGGGCATCGAAGTATTCCCAAACGTTCCCTCATGTTTGCTCTTGTGCTGGGTAAACAGTTTACAGAGTTTCGCAACAAGTTCGTAATAATTTTGGAACAATTCTCCATAAAAAGAAACAGCATTCATAATCACCGGAAGGGAAACAGAGCAAGGAGATTGACGATTGAGTATCAAACCAAGCCAAGTGTGGTTTAATGATCGTCTATTTTTGGAGCCCCGTTGTGTGTCTCACATAGTCGTTTGGGGTTATCAGAGTGGGCAGGGATTGTTCCCCGGCTATTGTTTACCTTTCACCCGTCCGCATAATCATTGTCAGTACGACAGTATCAAGGGGGAAGGGCATGGGTGAAGAAGTCAAGAGATTACAAGAGGGCGTGAAAAATTGGCAGTCTCAAAAACAATGACAAATGCATCTAGAACTAAACTTGTCATGAGAAACAATATGGGCAAAAGAAAAGCGGAGAAGGAGAGAAGCAAATGGGCCGGAGTTTGCGTTTTTGCATTGTATCATGAGGTTATCATGACCGTTTCATGTGGGTTGGTTTAGTGGATTGTTGATCAACAGAGATGCTCCATATCACAAGAGAGAGAGGACTCAGCCTGTGGCGCCTTCCAACGCATCAATGGAAGACACTCAACTGCATTAACTTGTGGTGGTTGGTGGTGGTAGCTCCGGGGTTAAGCCTACTATTTCTCGAGCGGTGATTGAAAGGCGCGGGGGGTGAGTCGAGGAGGTGGCATTAAATCCATGCGATGATCGCAGGAGATCAGAATCAAATTGTTGGGTTCAAGTATAAACTTACATAATTACATGAAGGATTGGAGTAAGCGTGAGAGGCGATGGGGCTCAGAACCACACGTGACTTCCCCTAACATTGTAGCCAAGAGGGGAGGGATCGGAGTTTCTTTTTGGCTGGACACGGAGACATCGTTGAAAAGGTGGGGCACATTTTCATATGCGCTCCTCTTCTTTTTTGTTTTATCACAGGAGAAACTATCCCACCCCCACTTCGAAACACAATAGCAACTCCTGCGTAACTTGCAAATTCTTGTCGCACTAACTGAAAACTCCGGACGAGTCAGACAGACGGGAAGACAGACGGGCAGACAGAGAGGCACTTGGTGAGATGTTCATGCTTCGAAACATGTCAACGGGTGCTAGACGACGGTTTCTTGCAAAGACAGGTGTTGGCGTCTCGTATGATGGAAACTACGGCCGGCGTCGACTTCTCCTTTAGGCAATAAAAGAGCGACTGGGCAAGCAGTGTTTTTACAGGTTGCATTATTTTTTAGTCCCAACATTCTGTGGGTTGCTCTCGTTATCTAGAATAGGAAATCACAGGAGATTGCAAATTCAAATGGAAGAACAAAGAGATAAAAAAAAAACTGAGCTTTGCACCAATAGAATGTTTGATGATATCATCCACACGCTAAACGAATCATGTGGGTGGTCTTCTCTGCAGTTTAGGTCTATCATAAAACACATGAAAGTGAAATGCAAACGCACTATACTCCGGGCATTGTCTTTTTTTTTACGGATGTCTCATTGTCTTACTGGTAAGGTGGTAGGAGATGCCTGTGAGAGATCACAGAGATTATCACACTCACATTTATCGTAGTTTCCTATGTCATCCTGTGTGTTTGGTTGGTTTCATGAGTTTGGAGTGTTACATTAAAGGAATCGCCGGAATGCAAAGCTAATTAGAATTTTTCTTTATCACAGGTACACTAACCTGCAAAACTTCACCACCACGCCAGTGTTTCCCGATTAGGCAAGTGCACAAACTGCAACCTGCAAAAACACCCTCCGCTTGTCACAGGTTGTCTCCTCTCAACCAACAAAAAAAAATAAGATTAAGCTTTCTTTGCTCATGCATCAATCGGAGTTATCTCCCAAAGGGTTGCCTTTGTGTAATGTGTACCAAACCCAAACTGCAAAATTAATCACAGAATGATTTCCCTCACAATTATATAAACTCACCCACATTTCCACAAGTCGTAGTTTCATGTCTCGCTTTCTCTTTTGCTCTTCTTTTACTTAGCCAGGTTTCATAGCTTCCTTTTTTATTACCCTATCTTATTTATTAACTCATTTATACCAACCAACCACCATGGCCACACAAGAAATCATCGATTCAGTACTTCCGTACTTGACCAAATGGTACACTGTTCTCACTGCAGCAGCATTAATCTTCCTTATCTCCGCAAACATCAAGAACTACGTCAAGGCTAAGAAATTGAAATGTGTTGACCCACCATACTTGAAGGACGCCGGTCTTACCGGTATCCTGCCTTTGATTGCCGCCATCAAGGCCAAGAACGCTGGTAGATTGGCTGACTTTGCGGATGAAGTTTTCGACCAGTACCCAAACCACACATTCTACTTGTCTGTTGCCGGCGTTTTGAAGATTGTTATGACTGTTGACCCAGAAAACATCAAGGCTGTCTTGGCCACCCAATTCACTGACTTCTCCTTGGGTACCAGACACGCCCACTTTGCTCCTTTGTTGGGTGACGGTATCTTCACCTTGGACGGTGAAGGTTGGAAGCACTCCAGAGCTATGTTGAGACCACAGTTTGCTAGAGACCAGATTGGACACGTTAAGGCCTTGGAACCACACATCCAAATCATGGCTAAGCAAATCAAGTTGAACCAGGGAAAGACTTTCGATATCCAAGAATTGTTCTTTAGATTTACCGTCGACACCGCTACTGAGTTCTTGTTTGGTGAGTCCGTGCACTCCTTGTACGATGAAAAATTGGGCATCCCAACTCCAAATGAAATCCCAGGAAGAGAAAACTTTGCTTCTGCTTTCAACGTTTCCCAACACTACTTGGCCACCAGAACTTACTCCCAGACCTTTTACTTTTTGACCAACCCTAAGGAATTCAGAGACTGTAACGCCAAGGTCCACCACTTGGCCAAGTACTTTGTCAACAAGGCTTTGAACTTTACTCCTGAAGAACTCGAAGAGAAATCCAAGTCCGGTTACGTTTTCTTGTATGAATTGGTTAAGCAAACCAGAGATCCAAAGGTCTTGCAAGATCAATTGTTGAACATTATGGTTGCCGGAAGAGACACCACTGCCGGTTTGTTGTCCTTTGCCTTGTTTGAATTAGCTAGACACCCAGAGATCTGGTCCAAGTTGAGAGAAGAAATCGAAGTCAACTTTGGCGTCGGTGAAGACTCCCGTGTCGAAGAAATTACCTTCGAAGCCTTGAAGAGATGTGAATACTTGAAGGCTGTCCTTAACGAAACCTTGCGTATGTACCCATCTGTTCCTGTCAACTTTAGAACCGCCACCAGAGACACTACTTTGCCAAGAGGTGGTGGTGCTAACGGTGCCGACCCAATCTACATTCCTAAAGGCTCCACTGTTGCTTACGTTGTCTCCAAGACCCAGCGTTTGGAAGAATACTACGGTAAGGACGCTAACGACTTCAGACCAGAAAGATGGTTTGAACCATCTACTAAGAAGTTGGGCTGGGCTTATCTTCCATTCAACGGTGGTCCAAGAATCTGCTTGGGTCAACAATTCGCCTTGACTGAAGCTTCTTACGTGATCACTAGATTGGCCCAGATTTTTGAAACTGTCTCGTCTGATCCAGGTCTCGAATACCCTCCAGCAAAGTGTATCCACTTGACCATGAGTCACAACGAAGGTGTCTTTGTCAAGATGTAAAGTAGTCGATGCTGGGTATTCGATTACATGTGTATAGGAAGATTTTGGTTTTTTATTCATTATTTTATTTTGTTAAATTAGTTTAGAGATTTCATTAATACATAGATGGGTGTTATTTCCGAAACATTACTTGTATCCCTTATTATCTCTCTCAGTCACATGATTGCTGTAGATGTCGTGCAGGACACAAACTCCCTAACGGACTTAAACCATAAACAAGCCCAGGACCCTAAGCCGACATCCTCCTCCTTCTCCTTCTCCTTCTCCTTCTCCAACCAATAACATGGACAGACCCACACTCCTAGCCGAATCCAAGACCCTCCTCGACTCCATGCCCACCTGGAAGTCCCTCAAGCCACACACATCATCCAGCCCACCCATCACGACATCCCTCTTCTCGACCACGACCAAAGACGGCGAGTTCTGGTGTGCCCGGAAATCAGCCATCCCGGCCGCTTACAAACAGCCGTTGATTGGGTGCATACTCGGCGAGCCCACCATAGGAGCCACGCATTCCGACCATGAAGCAAAGTACATTCACGAGATTACAGGAGTTACAGTGTCGCAGATTGGAAAGTTCGAAGATGGATGGAAGTACGATCTCGTTGCGGATTACGATTTCGGTGGGATGCTATCGAAGCGAAGATTCTATGAGACGCAGCATGTGTTTCGGTTCGAGGATTGTGCGTACGTCATGAGTGTGCCTTTTGAGGGACCAAAGGGGGATGGTTACGTGGTAGGAACGTATCGATCCATTGAGAGGTTGAGCTGGGGTGAAAACAAGGACGTGGAGTGGACCATGGCGACGACGTCGGATCCTGGTGGGTTTATCCCGCAATGGGTAACCCGATTGAGCATTCCTGGCGCAATCACAAAAGACGTACCTAGTGTATTAAACTACATACAGAAATAAAAGGCGTTTTGTTCATTGGTTTGGTTCTTGTTGGGTTCCGAGCCAGTATTTCACGTCATCTCCTAAATTCTCCAAGAATCCCAACGTGGCGTAATCCAGCACGCCCTCTGAGATTCTGTTCAATATCGACTTCTCAACTACTGGTGGAATCCCGTTCAGACCATTATTCCCTGTAGTATGTTTGCTCTTGTTCTTGATGACAATGATGCATTTGTCACGATACCTGAAATAATAAAACATCCAATCGTTAAGCTTATTGCTCGTGAACTTGTGGAAAAACTCATTCAGGCCGTTCCCAAAAAACCCAGAATTGAAGATCTTGCTCAACTGGTCATGCAAGTAGTAGATCGCCATGATCTGATATTTCACCAAACTGTCCTCCCCGAGCTCCCCAACATATGGCAAATACGGCAACGAGCTCTGGAAGTTTTGTTGTTTGGGATCGTAGATGATGTAGAAGAATTCTTGGTCGATGTCGTTGGGGAGATACAATGTCTTGAGCGAGTTAATGCTGGATTGGAGAACGCTACCGTTGAGCATCATGGTCTCGAGTTGCTCTGTTATCGGGATCAAGATGTCTGTTTGGAGGGTTGTGTAGTATGTGGGCACGTCGATTTGGGTCTCTTCGGCGTTGACCACTAGCGTGACGTAGAAGTCATCCTTCCTGAGAACAACCAATTGGTATTCTTTGTACGCACCGCCGTTTGATTTCAAATGCACGGTCTGTTTCAGAATGGTTCCATCTGGTTGTAGTCCAATAATAAACTCTCCCAAATCTGCCTCTTCCTCTTCCTCTTCACCGTCGTTAGCCTCAGCAACCTCTTCTTGGACTTGCTCACCATTCCCCAAGGTCATATCCTTGAAAAGCTGCGGCATAGACATCCAATATCTCGACGACTCCGCGCCTTCCATAACAGTCGACACAGTATAATTCAACGGGGAGATAACCAACGTGTTTGTCAAATTCACCGGATTCAACACTTTCAACCCCAGACTAATATCAAATCTATACCCTGAATCCTCCACAAGTCCATCACCACCGGACAAATTACTGCTCATATGGTTCTCAACGTCGTCCTTCTTGAGATTCTCAAGGGTCCCGTGATACTCGTTGTACTCTAACCAGTTGTATATGTTAATGAGTCCGTCTGATTCAACATCTTGCGGATTGCTGTATATCAACCCGTGCCGTTTTGGAAACTTCCTGTTGAAGTAGTTCACGAGCACGCCGCTGATGTTCCCGTTGTCGCTGATTAGCGACTCGATGTCGTCGTGGGTCTGTGTGTTGATCGTGATCGACGACTTCTTGTACTTTGTGAAGCGCGATAATCCCAAGAACCCCTGGTAATTCATCGTGTTCAACCAGGTGCGTGACAACTTCGGTAGTTTCAATTCCTGGAGATTATACGACGTTAAGAAATTCCCCCAGAACACATCTAACGCTTTCTTCAATGCCTGGGTCTCGCCCAGCTGGTATACTTCTGTAATTGACTTATTGAACAACTGGAAATACTCATGCATCTGCCTGACCAACTTGACAAGCTGCTCATTCACAACATCCACAATCTCCCCTATCCCCACGTTTTCCACGCAACAGATCATAAAGTACTCTTTCTCTAGCTCAAGCATGATCGTAGACGCGTTGCTGGCTTTGACAACCGTCGGGTTGTTCTCTGAGCTGTTGAAGTTGTCACCTAGCGAGTACACCCCGCGCATCAACCCCACGAGTTTCAATTGGTCGAGCTGTGATATCTCCGGCGTGTCTTGTCCATGTAGAAAGGTAATTATCTGCTTATATAACTCGTCGTTGGATTCTTCCCTCGGGGACACAAACGTTGGGTTGAAGATGGTCAAGTATTTTATGAACAAGGGGGGGTCTTCGGTCTGGGTGTGGTGCGATTCCTGTATGCTTGGTGTTACCCTCTGGCCATTGTTGATCAAGTTTATCCCAGGTATATATTGCGTAAAGTAGCTACTCATTTGCTGTTCTAGATCATGAGGAATACCACCACAGACGATTGTGATATTCGCTTATAGGAATCGCTTGCTTACACTTTCATCTTCATTTCCATTTTTTTGGCTATCGTACACGCCCTATACCCATTCAGTCGTGCACAACGACACAAAACAAGCCGCAAAAAGCTGCACTCTCTCCCTCTCCTTTTTCTACCACTGGATATGGTTATGCAGTGTGTAGTTAGGGATGGCACCTGTAGTATCATACTTGCCACACGCCTTCAACACAATGCGCTTGGAGTTATCATCTGAGCAAAACCGTTTATTTGCCTCCTTCGTGCCCTGGTACACATACGAGGCATCCTCGTCCGCATCGTAGCAAGCCGTCCAAGTGTCGTCACCGCGGTAGTAAAGCAACCCCTTCTTGATGCTGAAATCCAGGGACGAGTAGCCGTTAGGACAGAGCTTCAAGCGGTTCGTGAACCTGTCGACGCGGATAAACAACAGGCCTTGCAAGTTTTCCACCCTGTAGGACGAGTTAGCAAGCACGCGGCCCTCGAGAAACGTCTCAAACTCGTCATACCGATCGCAGAGAAACACCTTGGTTCCTTCAAACTTAACCTTCTCGACATTCTCGTGCAAGATGTGGTCGTGCTCCTGGTGGTGTTCGGGGTCGTAGGCTGCGAGAACAAAGGGTTCGGAGGGTGGTGTCACGTAGGATGCGTGGATAAAGTGGAGCAAAATGGAAATCACGGCGAGGAACATAGCGCGGTGTTGTGGAATCATTCTCTGTTCTTTTTCTTGCTGCTTAGGGGTTTTGAGTTGGTGATGTGAAGATGAAGATGTGATAGAGGAAAGGAAGGGTGAGAGAGAGGGGGGGGGGTGGGATTTTCCGAAGAATGATACAGAGAAAATTCTTATCGTTTATATATGGTTTTTTGCAGTTTACTAGTTTGTATTTTTTTCGGGTAGCGATAGTTGGTATGCCTGGCGTGGTTTCGGGCTCAGCTTGTCCTTGCGGTGCAAGAACAACATAACCAAGATGAATTAAGGAAACTAGTAGAGCTCCCCCTGCAAACAGGGAAACACTTGTCGCATGATTTACAGCAAAGTTTAAGTTAATTATAGTGGGACCGTCGTTGCATTAATAAGGGATAATAAAATATAAAAAAAGAAGTATCTAAAAAGGAAGAATCAAAATACATAAACTGTAAGAACCAAGTTATCAAAACCTAGTGCTCTATTAACTGGACAAGATTTCAGCAGCTTCTTCAGACTTTTCACCTCTTTCTCTGACTTCAAGGTCTGGACGGTTCAACATGTCTTCCAAAGCCTTGGAGTATGGAGCCTTGGTGTTTTCTGGTGGGTTCAAAGCCTTGACGGTTTCAAAGTAGTGTTCGTAGACATTACCATCGTATCTACCAATAGCAGCATTGGTCATCATGTCAGTCAAGTTGAAACCATCAGTCAAACCAACAACGTTTGATCTAACCTTGGCACACAAGGCTGGGAAGTGCTCGGAGGAGATCTTTCTGCTGACTTCTGGGGTAATGATACCATATTGCAAGAAGGTGGCACCAAAGTTGGTCAAGATCCAGTCGGCATACAAGAAACCCAAAGGTCTCAAGACTTCGGACCATTCTGGGGTGATACGCTTGAAGAAACCGTCAATCAAAAATCTGTGAGCGTTTAACTTGGAAACCAAAACCAAACTTGGACCTGTAATGTCGAAGCCCTTGTCTTCAGCAACAGCACCAATGTCTCTGGCCAAACCAGAAAGAGCGTGGTCGAAAGCCTTAACCAACTTGGCTGGGTCGTCCAAGTCGGCAACGCTGGAGAGAACCAATCCCTTTTGTTCTGGCTCTTTCAACAAATCTCTAACCATTGGCTTGGCAACGTTCATGGCCAAGATGTTGTTGTCACCTTCCCAGGTACATTGGACAACCCAGTCGGAGTAGGCTTTACCGAAACCGTTGTAAGATGAGTAACCGTGACCACCACAAGCTTGACGAGCTTCATCAATGGCGTCAGCAGTCAACCAGGTACAGGTGGACTTCAAACAACCGGAAGCGACAAACAATTTCTTGGATTCGACAATGGCAGCGTCAATGGCTTCCTTTTCACCAGCACTGACAGCTTCGTCCAACTTGTCGTTGGTGGCGTTCATGGTTTGTTCCAAGTACAACGCACCTTGGGAGAACAAGTAAGCGGCAGCCAAGAATGGGAACAATCTCTTTTGATGCAATGGGTAGTCAATTAACTTAGTTTCAATGGTATCGGTGTCCTTCTTCTTGAATTGTCTTCTGTGGATGGCGTATCTCAAGGCAATGGTGATGAATCTACTGGTCATTCTGTAGGAATCCATCATCATGGTGACTCTACCACCAATCAAGGCGGAGTAAGACAATTGTTCAGATGGTGGCATGGTGACTTCACCCTCACGGGAAACCTTACAGTACTTTTGCAACATAAAGAATCTTGGGATTCTGACGTTAGAGAACTGGATCCAACCGTTATCGATACCGTCTCTACCCATCTTGGCACCAATGTCACCAACAGTCACACCTGGCTCGAGGTCGTGGTTGGAGTCTCTCAATGGGACAACAAAAGTCTTGACACCATAGTCCTTTCCTTTGACCTTCAATCTGGCGTAGACGGAACAATGTGTGGCGGAGTGGGCTGCACCACCGATCCACCACTTGGTGGCACCAATGTGTGGGGTGTTGATGACAAACTCGTCAGTGTCTTCGTCAAAAGTGGCGGTGGTTTCAATACCTTGGACGTTGGAACCGTGGGCCAACTCGGTCATACCGAAACAACCATAGATACCTCTCAACTTGTCGATACCCTTATTTATGGTCCAGTAGAAGAACTGGGAGTTGGTACCGTTACCACGGACACAGGAAACAAACAAACCCAAATTGACACCGACTCTGGTGAAGACTTGTGGGTCAAATACACCGAGGATGGACAATCTCTGGGCCTGTTGGTCTGGGTACTCGTGCTCAAAGTATCTGGAGAGTCTGGCAATCTTCTTGGCGGTGACTTCTCTTTGTTGGTCTTTGGTCAAGTTGTAGTATGAAGCGTCGACCTTCAAGATAGGGTCCTTTTGCATTTGCTCGACCATGTTGCTGATGATCTCGGATCTTTCCTGGGAACCTTCCAAGAAGTAGTTCAACTCCTTTGGGTTGAACTTGATGAGTTCTCTTTCTTTTTGAAGTTCGGTAGGCATGATAGTGTGGTATGAATGAATAAATGTGGAAACAAAAAGTAGTTACTGTGAAAGGAGAAGTAAAAGGATTGAAAAAAAAGAAGTGAGTTTAGGCTTATTTCATGATGTTTATATAGGATTGACGCTGAAGCAAGTTTTGTGGGGAGGGCAAGATGTCTAAATGTTGATTGTATGATTTTTTTGTTAGAACTGTGAAATTTTTGATTACGTAATCCGATAGTAGTTATTCTGGTGTAACTTCAGCATGTGACAGCTCAAGTTTTTGTGTCACAGTGCACTACCACAAACAATGGGCAAGGGATAGCGGTGGAGGGGTCAGCGTGGCATGGGCGGGGCAACGCGACGGTACGCCGGCGCTTCTGCTGCGTCGACCGAGCTGCCTCTGTGCATTTTTTCTGTGCTGAGTGCGTTGTGGAACCGAGGCCAAACTAGCCATGTGAATTCTGCATTGTTCTTTCAACTTATCAAATGTCAGAACCCAAATGAGGGAAACCAGGTGTTAACCACTCTAAAGTGCAAAATCACCCCATTTCTTCCTCCAATCAGAGAAAAAAACAGTCCATAACCAGGACCTCTACCACTGTGATTATCTCTTTCTTCCCGCTGGATGATAAACCGCGAAACGACCATCTGGGTACGTGACGTAGAGAGGCAATTTCCTTCTAGAAAAAACTCCGAAACTTATATGCGAGTTTGTCATCGCCTGGGTGCTTCATTATTCCCAGCGGAGTTGCAAAAAAAAGAAACATAATAAACTAAAGTGTCCTGGGTCTTCGTTGTCGTTGTTGTTGTTAGATCTTCCGTGGCATGTCTTGTAAGTCGTGCGCCACTCATTAAATATGAGGGGTGTTCCACAGCGAAAACGTTAAAGCGTTTGTCACACGCGGAGTTGGAGATCAAGATGGGGTAAGTGAGTTGTGTAGGCGAGATCGCTATAGATTAGTTGAAACTGATCCCACGGCTTGTGGGTGGTTGTTGTTTCTCAAAGTGTTAATCTTGAAGCTACCCCAATTTCACAGTGTTTTGGCAAGGTTTTAAGACGAAAACTTCGAAGCTGCACTTCTCAGTAGCATTGAGACGTAGCTTTGGTTGCGTAGTTGGAGCATCCCTGTAGACTACCTTCCCCTACACAGACCAACTAGTGCTCTACTTTGGAAGCCGCCCATACCTTGGGGAACCCTTGCGTGGATTTTTTCGCCAGCCAACACGAACTCATTGAAGAAGAGATGCACATTTTTTTTTCTCTTCGTCTTCTTACAGCCAACTGGTGTCAAAACATTTCAGTCGGGTAAGCTTCTCCAGCACAGCATAGTTGCAAATGACAGAACACAAGAAACACCACGATTTGTTGCACTCCAGCGGCAAATCCGACGACGAGACAACCCCAAATGACCAAATCAACGACGCGGTCGAAGCTGCCGTCATGAAAATCGTCAACGGAACGTTTGACACCACGCCTGTTGAGCCCAAGAAGAAAAGAAAACACGCAGATGAGGAGGACGAAGAAGAAGACTACGCGTTTGCGCAGTGGACTGGGTTCCTTGATGATAAGTTCATGAATGCTGATACGGCTCTGGAAGAGCCAGCTGGTAAGAAGAAGAGAAAGTCCGATAAATCTGACAAGAAGAAGAAGAAAAAGAAGAAGAAGGACAAGAAGCATCGCCTGCACAAGCATAAGGAGGAGGGCGAGACAGAGGACGTCCAAGTAGAAGAAGAAGTGGCTGAGAAGGAAGGGAATGAAGAGCCTGTTGCCGCTGAGTCCGATGCCGATGTATATGCTGAAGAACTTGGAACCACAGAACCAGAGCCAGCCCCAACACCTACACGCAAGTCCACAAAGACACCGAAACCACGCAAAAAGAGCGAACCGAAGGAACAATTAGAGCTTCCCAAATTGGACTTTTCCAAACTCAATAACATCGACTCTTTAGTCGAGGAAGTCAGCAGCAAAACTTCCGCTTGGTATGAGGAGAATGTCACCCCTGAAGAAAGAAATAAACCTCGCTCATTCTCCACTGAAGAAGAGAGTCTAATGGCTTATTACTTTGCTGGGTACTGTCACCTCCACGACATGACACGTGACGATCTTTGCACGAGAGTGTGGTCGAGTGAGCGAAAGACTGACCATTTCTGGAAACGATGCTATCAGATATTCCCCTACAGAACACAGTCCTCCATCTACAAACACATCAGGAGGAAGTTCCATGTCTTTGACGTGAGAGCGATCTGGACTCCCGAGGAAGACAAGAAGTTGGATGACTTGGCATTGTTGCACAACAACAAGTGGAAACAGATCGGAGAGATCTTGGGGAGAATGCCGGAGGATTGCCGCGACAGATGGAGAAACTACGTGAAGTACGGCACCAAGCGGACCATGAACAAGTGGTCACAGGAAGAAGAAGACCAGCTTATCCGTATTGTCACTGAGCTCATGACACAATTGACAAATTCGCAAGTCGTGGACACGGAGAACCAACTCAAGAACATCAACTGGACGATAGTCAGCGAGAAAATGAACGGGTTGAGATCGCGTATCCAGTGTCGGTACAAATGGAAGAAGATTGCCAACGAGGAGGTCAAGCACCGCGTGAGCAAGATGCCTGACTCGACCATCGACTGGTTGCTCAGGAAGATCAAAGCCATAGGGTATAGGTCCATGAATGGTATTGACTGGGACGGGTTGACACAGCACTATTTCAGAGATCACAGCGAGGAAGAAGTGGCGCAGGATCCGTATAAATGGGGCTCATTCGATTTCAAGGAAATTGCTGAGCAGATACGTTTGCAGCACAAGGGGGTGAATTTTGGGGAGCTAATAGACCAGTTAACGGATGGGCTGGTTCCGCGAGCTGAAGAGTATTCGTTGTTGCGAGATAAGTAGGCTCTTGTGGGTTGAAGAATGAATGTAGTAGGTTTCTTGAATAGGCAATAGAAACAGTGAATTTCAACTGCGCTTATGTAAGCAATGACAAAGCTAAAAAAGCACACCTCGTAAATGCAGCAAACCAATCAGAGAAGCATGAGGCTGGTACCAGGAACAGGAACAGCTGTCTGATGACGTAGACATACGGCAAGTAATCCCACGAGATGCGACTATAAAGATGCAAAGGAATCCAGGAAATATATGTGTGTGGGGGGAGTTCTAATCAACAATCATCATGGACAACCCACACGAGTAATTCATCAAGATACTAGAAACAGCCAAACTCACAGACTTTGTCAGTTACAGGTACGCCACCACAGACACCGATCCACCGATTCAGCCACGAAACATAGGCACACCCGAGTTCATGCCCACCAAGCCCGAGGTTGTTGCGCACTTGAAGCTCCTCCGCGCATTCTCCTTTATGAAAAAGACCGTGGTGTCTGACTTCGACGACACCCCCGACGACGACCCCCAGCAGAATATATACAACGAGAAGAGATGGCAGTGTTTCGTGACGATCGCCGTTCGGAGATTCATTGTGTTTGTGTCAGCGTTGCGCGACAAAGGGGGTGCTGGAAACTACGTGAGTTCTGAGACCAGTGAGATGGATACCTTCCAGGCTCGCTCGGAGAAGGACACACAGTTCATCGAGTTTATGCACGGAATTATGCCACCATTGGACGTGATTATGGTCTGGCATGCGTTCTTGCTCAACCCCAAAACGTTCTACGATGGGTGTATCAGAAATCAGTTGCTTCGGTTTGCCAACTACCCGTTTCCATTGCATGCCGTAAGTGAGTGCATTGATGACCAGACGTTTGAGTTTAGGGTCCCCGCAGAGCACAAAGATAGATACTTGGCGTTGTCGTTCTCGTTCGACCCGACCACAGATCATACTTTCGAGTATGAAACAGTGAATAACTACTGGGTGCAAGTATACTGTCCGCGTTGTCAGGACGTACTCACTGAGCCAATCCCCTTCTCAGACAGTGTCGCCCCAGGGTTCTCTGATGCTGCATTGAAGGTTGTTAACTTGAAGTATCGATCAACCCCAAATGGCGATCGAGAAACCCTCTGTTTCGGTGCTGATTCACTGCACATAACCCACGACACACTTCGACGGGTCCACGTGAAATCCGAAGCTTTCTGCCCCATTACGATGCCAGGAACCTACAAGTACTTTTCAAGCGTGTTGTACAGGCCAGACTACCGTGCAAGACGACCAGATGAAATCAGCCACGACGTGGGGTGAGTGGTTAGAAAGAACTACGTGGGCACTCGAATTGCCTATTTCATCCACTACATCGAAAACAACTCGCCGTATGAAGCAAGATGAAGACGCATAATCTTGCGCGATTATTTGCAATTCAACTACATCAGTCTGACCGTGCGTGGTGGTGTCCAGATCGGCGAAGACCTCGTTGGTT
Organism: Candida pseudoviswanathii; assembly: GCA_030565125.1. Lineage (NCBI taxonomy): Eukaryota > Fungi > Ascomycota > Pichiomycetes > Serinales > Debaryomycetaceae > Candida > Candida pseudoviswanathii. The sequence goes on along the minus strand of JAJMBE010000095.1, from coordinate 13,727 downwards.
GCGTGTTTCGGCAAGAACGCTTTGTCAAGAAAATGAACGAGATCGACTGGCTACACTCCCCCTTGATTCACCAAACTCTAAACGAGTCCCTCATGCGGTACCTGCGATTCTTCCAGATAGTAATCGATGGAGGCAAGCGTCGCAAACCCATGCTTGTTCACTGTTTCGACATCGATCTCGTCTGGCATACCCACCAGCTTTCAATGTACGGCTACTTCCGCGACTGTCGCTGTTCCCCCCGCAAAGCCGTGATCCACCACGACGACAAGATCGACGAGCTGCGGCTAAACGATGTCTTCAGCACCACGTGCCGCAAGTACCGCCTGATGTTCGGTGAAGATTACGCCATCTGCTACTGTCGCCACTGCATCAACATGCGCAGGGGGAACCGCAGCGGCATGCTCAAGAGCCTCTTCACCTCGAAGGACAAACACTCCAAGGAGGACCTGAGGATGCAGAAGTCCCCTCTATTCAGTCCCCACGAGAGCTGGGGGTTGACGCATATCAGCTCGCATAACGGGATACGGCTCCGTATGCGAAAAGCGAACAGGAGAAGAGCACAGATGGAGCGCGTGGCGTGGATGATAAATAACTTGTTGCCGATATTCACGATTGTACCTTTTGAGTCTGAAGATGACGAGGAGTGCCGTCTTGTCAGGGCCAATACTACGTGTGGCCCAGGAGTGCAGAGTGTGTGAATGAGAACGGTATGTGTTGTGGGTATTCGTCGTGTCGTAGTACCGGAGGTGGGTGTAGTGGATCGGCGTGTGGTAGTAGCTCTAATGTGACAGACAGTGGACTTTCCATAGGCGGTATTGGAGGATTCCGAGGCGGTGGAGGTTGCCGAGGAGGAGGAGGGGCAAGTACCTAGACATGTTATTTAGTATACGTCACATTAAAGAGCCGACAGTATTCTTAATGAGGAACAAAAAAAAGGCGTTTAAGAAAGGATATTAAACCGCCGCAAGCAACAAGGAACACTTTGCTTACATAATGAAATCAGGTGAGAAATCTCGTACGTATAAAGAGGGCGGAATACTACACGTGCCACGAGCCATGACACATGTGGTACTTGAGAAATTCATGAGACTGACGACGGAGTCAACCAATTGTCATCCAATAGAGAACTCCATCCCTCCTCATCAGTCCAATGGGGGAAGGAATATTAACAGTACCCCACTGTTCTCTAGAGTTATCCAGACCTACCGGCTCTGTGTGTCACTCATGCACAAAAACCGACCTAGCACCACGCGGGAAATACGAGACTAATTAGTCTCCGCTCGCAGGGCCAAGGTAGTCCCCTGTTTGAATTCCTTGGGAGGAACATTGCAACGGAAACCACTCTGCAGTCCAAAAAAGGGTTCTAACTCTCAGCGCTAACCTGGAATTCTCTGTTTCTTCAACGAGATGATTGCTCGGTGTCGTACTGGACCCCATCTACATCCTAAGCCGCGTTACATGCAGCGCCAGATCCATTCACGAGCTGTTACATGTGTCTCGGCAGTATCGATAACTCCAGTCTTGAACACGTGTAGTTATTTCCAATGAGCTTTGACCAACTTGATAATCTGTGGGGTGAGTAGGAGTTGATTTGTATCTCCTCCCCCTTCATACCCAAATCAGGGTTTTTAGATAGTGCGCTTATGTAAGCTCACCCGGCGCTCGTAAATAACTTTTTTGTTGGGGTGGACTAATTCTAACCAAAGTGAACCAAGAAAATAGTGGTTTAATCGGAGAGGATCAGGTTGACGATGACGGCAATTGATTTAACACGTACTCCCAGGTCAACCCACGTGCTCTCTGGAGACGAGAGCTATATAAAATGACAGATATTACCAATTCAGAGAGCCAGATAGATCTCATTTAACCAACTATACCTCCAATGGAGAAATTATCCCGACGCTTTGTTGATATACTTGATCATTCCAAGGATCATGATTTCGTGAACTACCGTTACGTTTCCACTCCCTCGGAGCCGGAAGTTAACACCGAAGCCATTACCCCTGCCAAGTTCATGCCCTCGGTACCCGAGGCTGTGGCTCACTTGAAGTTGCTCAAGGCGTTTGAAGTCATGAAGAACAAGTTGGTGCCAGACCTCGACGGCGAGGAGTTCGATAAGCACAGAGAGAAGCTGTGGCAGTGCTTAGTCACCATTGCAGTGAGGCGGTTCATTGTGTTTGTGTCTGCATTGAAGAGGAACGGGGCCGGTGACTATCAATTAAAGCACTTTGAGGTGAATACTTTCGCCGAAGCCAATGTGAAGGACTCGAAGTTCATTGGAGTGATGAACAGGCTCATGCCACCTTTGGATGTCATTATGGTCTGGCATGCCTTCTTGCTTCACCCAAGGACAGTCTACGATACGTGCATGAGAAACCATATTCTCCGGTTTGCAAACTACCCGTTCCCGTTGCAACAGATCAGCCAGTTCATTGACAATGAGACGTTTGAGTTCAATGTCCCTGCAGAGTATCAGAAGAACTACTTGGCGTTGTTAAATACTTTTGAGAATGTCGATCACACTTTTGAGTTTGAATTGGCACATAGCTATCGCGTGCTGATATACTGTCCCCTTTGCAATTCGATCATGGCCCAGAACATTCCCATAACCGACGGCAAGGGCGGAGGCTTTGCGGGTCCAAATTTTCAAACCAAAAACTTGGCCTACAAACCAGGAACCATTGAAGGGTTGTCTTTTAGGAAACCTCAAGATGCCTGCGTGTGCGCCATGAACCCGCTGTTGACTCACGAAGAATTGCGCTGTATTCATTTGCGTTCTGACGTCTTTCTCCCAGTTCCCATGCCCGGAATATTCGCCCATTTTTCGGACGTGTTAATTTCGTCAACCCTTGCTAGACGATACCCGGGAGACGCTAGTGGTATCGTTACGTTTTCAGTCCGTGACGCCCCTGCGCTTACCGATTTAACGAAATTTATTGATAGCATTGAATTTGATGACCGGGTGAACGCTAGGTTGACAAGACTAATATTACGAAACTACTTGCAATTCAATTACGTCAGTCTGACAGTGCGTTATGGTGTGCTGATTGGGGAAGATTTGGTAGGTTGTGTGTTCCGCCAGGAAAGATTCACACACACGATGAACAAGCTCGATTGGTTGCATTCCCCATTAATCCGTGAAGCATTGGACGAGTCGATGTTACGCTACCAAAGGTTTTTCAAGATGGTCACCGAGGAATTGAGATTGAAACCAACATATGTGCCTTGCCTTGATATCGATTTGATATGGCACACTCACCAGCTATCCATGTACGGCTATATCCGAGACTGCAAGACGTCTGAGTGCCATACTGTTATTGATCATGACGACAAGATTGACGAACTCAAATTGGATGATGCATTTGGGGATACCTGCAAGAGGTACAAGAAGATGTTCAAAGAGGATTATTCGATATGTTATTGCTTATACTGTACCAACTGCCGAGCTGCTGCAAAAAAGAGTCTTGTGAGCAGCATCTTCAGCTCCAGTAGCAAGAGAGACAAGGAAGACGCTTTGATGAAACAAAATCCGTTGTTCACACCAGACGAAGGTTTAACACATATAAGCGCCCATCAAGGAATCAAGTTGCCAACTAAAAAGGCCGCCAAGCTACGGAGCAAGAATGAAGAGTTTGCCTGGGGGCATAACCATCCTACTCACGAATTCGTGGTTGTTCCATATGCACCAATAGAAGAGGAACATTGCGTTTTGTATAAGAATGGGACTTGCACCACAGTTAGAATCCTGAACTCTGGTATTTATGGATGTGTGATCCCTAATGGGGCTCCTTGTGGTAGTGACAGCTAGGCTGTTTTCTGTTCTACGTTTGTATTTTCATGGTTCAATCTATAACAAATTTAAAGATATCACTTACATGTAGAACAACAAAACATTATGTAAATTCCCATCTATCTATTTACTATTCTCGTCTTCTTGTTCTTGGCTAATTTCTTTTGCGCCTCCGCCAATGTTTGCAATCAAAGAGTTGACCACCCAGTCCAATTCCTCCTTATTCAAATTCTTGCCAATCACACTTATCGTGTTGACGTGCAAGTTCATGTGCGGGTAGCTTCCCAATTTCAACACACCCCTGCCAAACTTCTCGTCACAGCTGTGCTGCAACCCAGTCAAATATGGCGCTAACTGAGTTTCTCCAGTCTTGGTGAGCACGTATCTTCTGACCAAGTTGGACGAAACGGCTCTTGCTTGCAACATCGGTTTCAAGTCCTGAATCAACTGCGTGAACAACTGTGGCACGCCTGGGAGAATGTACACCTGCTCGTTGATCTCGACTATCGGGAACCACAACTCGTCATCCATGAAATACTTTTCCACCTTCACGGAAGGGTTCGATGATGTGGGGTACGGGATAGTTGCCATTCTATAGAACGCATTCTTCTGCTCCGGGGTCAACTTGCTGAGGTACTCGCCACGAATCGAGTTCATTCTATCCACAACCTCTTTGTCCAACTTGCAATCAACCTTGAAATAGTTGCTAATCACCTCATACGTAATGTCGTCATGGGTGCTTCCCAACCCCCCGGAAGTCACAATCAAGTCCAAGTCGTCTTTCAACAATGCACCAAGACACTCCTTGATGTCCTGCTCATCATCCCCACAAACGATAGTTCTCTTCAACGGAATAGACAAGTCGTTGAAGCAGAAGCGAGCAAAGTTGTATGAATTGGTATCTAAGATTTTCCCGTTCAATATCTCGTCCCCGATGATCAAGCATCCAGCGCTTCGGATAGCCTTTCCTGCGATTGTACCCTTGGTCATTCTTGTTAGTGTGTGGTACAACGAACGATTCATGAACTGTGGAGAGAAGGAATGGGTGCTGGGGAAGAAGGTGGAGGGAAATGGGGGGCCTGCCAGCCAGTGGTCCCGCAACGTTTGCTTGGAATTCAACAGAAAAGCAAAGATTGTTTTTGTGCTTAACAAGCGAATCTCGGGGTCCGCAAGTCGGCCCCCGGGTGCATGATTTGCCATGGGCTACCTTGTACAATTCCGTGCCCTGATTGAACCAGTTAACTTGTATAGGCTAGCCCACGAGGACGTGTTAGGTTGACGGTAATTGAGAGGAGCTTGGAAAGCTTACTTTGTATTGGTGGTGGAAAAATTTTAAGAGGATGCCTCATAGTATGCGGCTCTTAATTTCCTAATCTGGAAGTCATTAACAAGACTCTACTCCCAAAAGAAGCGTAGTTGAAGACAAAGCTCACGCAGCAGCCTCCGTATTCATCTATCAACATACATCAATCAATGGATCACTGCCATCGTCCTTCCTTGGTGAATCATCACTCTTCTGTGTTTGCAAGACGCGTTGTTTATTCTTGTACGCGCAACAGAAGATGAAAAAGAAAAATTCAGAACGCCAACTCCAACTCCAACTCCAACTCCAACTCAAGTTTTACCATCACGTACCCAAAAACAGCAATGAGCTCCAGTGGATCAGAGTTTGAACGAGACGATTATTACGGTGCAGAAGACCTAGATGGATTTATCGACTACAGCGACGAAGAAAACCAGCATGGAGCTGGAGAAACACAACAACCAGACCTGCTCCAACTCAACTCAGATGGTGAGATCGAAGAGCCTGAAGAAGACAGGATAAGAATATTGACAACTACGTTGAAACCGAACGAGACCCAAGCTCAGAAGTTATTAAAAGCACATATTTCAGTCTTGGTGTCTGCATTAGGTGGACCTGACCACACCTCCGATATCCAACCAACACCGTACAAATTGGGGCACGATGCACTCGCGTGTCTTAAGGATATCAAGCGATGGATCAGGGCCGTCGATGAAAAGAAGAATAACTATGAAGTTGCCTTGGCGTGCGCTGAGTCGGGGCTTGTGTCGAATGATTTGCTTGTTATTTTGTGCCAGTGGGAAGACAAGATGCAAAAAAAGCAAACGATTGTGAATAAGACAACCACGGAGAAAACCATGTTGGCGTGTCTTGAATTGCTTGTGTTGTTGACGTGGCCAGTGGAGTTTAGTAAAGAGCTATCTGAGAGCCAGAAGTTGCTTTATTCGAACATTAAGAAGGTGCATCTCACTTACAAGAAGCAAATATTGATGTACAACAACGGCCAACTATTGAAGGCGGTCATCAGGTTGGTCTTGCCAACTATTGCCAAGGCTAGAATTGATCGTGATCCTCGTGATAACCAGATATTGAAATTGGTATTGTATCTTATCAGGAACGTGCTAGCCATTGAACCCGCCAACCAATCTATTTCCGGAAGATCTTCGGGCAAAGGGTCAACTGCATTGGCATCGGATTTACCAGTTGGTGTCAGTCAAGACGATATTTCCATCAGCCACGTCTTGTCGGTGTTTAAGAAGAACAAAGTGTTGATGCTTATCTTGACAATTTCAGGATCGCTTGGCACTGAGTTTGACAGAGAAATGTTTGGCGAGATATGTTTGGAATGTATTTACTTGATGGTGAAAGGGATGTCTGCCACTGATGTGTTGGTCAAGAAGGAGTTCCCAAAACCAACAGCATCCACTAACGCGCCTGATTCCGACTCCGTACCAGACGCAATCAACGCATCACAACCACTCCAATCGGTGAGAACTACCCTGGGGATGCAGCTACAAGATTTATTGAGCACCGAAACCAAAAAGAAGAAACTTCAAACCCAAACTATATCTTCCAGACATGGCCGTTTTGGCTCGTTACTTTCCATCAGATCATCCGACTCAAAATCGTTTGTTGTTTCGGGTCAAGAAGCATTGATCGACGCCAACAGTTCCATGGCAAAGCTAGACAAGTCTAAGAAGTGGAAGACCGTCAGATACTTCAAGTATGATTCCGATGACTATATCAAGACAACTACTCCAGTGTACCTCAATATATCTGGGCAGAGCATCATGTCGACGTTCATTGAACAGTTCTTGTCGGGTGGTTGCTTCAACAATTTAATTGAATGCATGGGCTCGAGATTGACCAGCCAGACGGACATGACAATGATTGATGAGTTATCTGTTGCTAGTTATTTCTTCACTATTGCTTGGTTCTTGAATTATCAAAGAGAAAAGATCAGTTTAAACCCGGAAGACCACGACTTGAACTATGGTTCGGTTGGTGCCGCGTTAAGTGAAGTTAACTTTGTCTTGATCATTAGATATTTCAGAGATTCGTTCACACTCAGAAGATGGAACTCCTTGCACGTTGCCATGGTTTGTTTCAGAGAGTTGTTGCAAATTTCAAATTCTATATTTGGCAAGAAGAAGAAAGCTAGTGATTTCGAGAATGAAGATGAAATGTCCCAGCATGAGATAGATAGAGAGTTGGGTGAAGGTATCATTAGAAAGTTGTTTTCCTTCAGGGACTTTATGAACATCATCATTCAGATACCTCAATCTGCCGCTAAACATTCCCCAGACTATCTTCGAGTCTCAGTTTCTGTGGTGCACATTTTATTGAAGGCGTTTGAAAGTTTTGCCAATGAAAACATCCAGTTGTACATTCAATCCAAGAGAAAGCGTAACAAGAAGAATCAAAAAAGGATCAACGATTTGGACAAGTCGACTGAAGATAGATTAAGGGACGTCATTTACGCATCAGACGAGGAGATGGATGAAGCCAGTGCCAAAGAGATTGCCCAAGAACGTAAGTTGGACTTCAACAAAACCGAATCTCGGTTCTTCCACCAAGCCATTGTCACAACTTATATCAAGTACTTGTCGAGATTCGAAGACTTGTCTGACCAAGAGATCAAGATTTGTCTCAGCTACTTCCATAGATTGTTTGTGGTTAGAAAAGACTACACTGGGTTGTACAGGTTGGATTTCATGCAGGTGTTGCACCGCTTGAGGAACTATTTGCAAAGGGGAAGCTCCATTAGACTACAAGTGGAAGAATTCATCTACTATTTCATGAAGAAGTTCAAACTGGCCATGGAGAGATTCCCACTACCGATTGAGTTACTCTTCCCAAGATTCGAAGACGCAGAGACTAGATTGTATTTGGCAACGGGTGAACTATATGAGAAACCCGAGCTGGAATCGACAAGCCATGCACCAAGGCTCGCTAAGGAGCTAGAGTTTGTCCGTGACTTTGGTTTAGACGAGAAGGTCAAGATCCTTATCAGTCAATTGCACATCCAAGAGAAGCAGCCTTTGATAAATTGGTTAATTTCAGAATTGGAAAGGATCATCAACGACAGAATCTTGGACCCAGAAGCCATAATTGAATTGAACGGTTCCAACCAGTTCTGCCGATTAATCATCAACAACGGGTACTTACGTTTATTGTTAAGATTGATCGGGTTTGACTTGCCATATACAACAGAAGAAAACCCGGAATTGCCGACTACGGTTGAGATGGAGCATTTGACAAAGATCACCGAGATGATCAAGAAATGGAACTCCAGTCAGCCAGTTATATTCGAGGACAACAAAGCACCTTCGTTCTTCTTGCGCACAAGGGAATCAGGATACGACGAAGACCAAGAGGATGTTGAGTATGACGGCAAATATAACCCAGACGCTGAATCTTTTGCGTTTGAAACTGAAGCCAATCCAAACTCGACAAACTTTGCTGTTTCTCAATTGGACCAGTTAGACGAACTAGAAAGACAGTTGCTGCTCCTGCTGCAGAAACACAAGGATCAGCGTTCAGAAAGCGATGGTGTTCGTGGTCAAGCAAGAAAGAAGAAGAGGTCTAAAGACGACTCACATAAGAAAGCAAAGAAGAAGTCACACGATCCTACTCATGTCCGACGCAGACGAATCCCCAAGGATCTTTTGGAGGATGACTCTCAAGTGATCAAATCGGCTGAGTTCATTAATGACTCTGATGACGAGTCTGACGATGAGAAAGACAAGGAGTTCTTTGAGAGAGAAGAGAGAATGAGAAAGTTGGTAGACGATATTGGTGGTATTGCCACTCCGGCACAATTGCTTGAGATTCAGAAGCTCTGGAAGAATTTCGAAGCTAATGGTGGTGACAAGACAGCTGTGTCCGTTGCCAAGGCTGTCAAAGAAGTCGGGTTGTTTGTGACTGGAAGTGACGACGAAGAAGAGGAGCAACAGCAAGACAGCCAGCCGGTTCCAAGCCAAGCATCACAACCATCTCTGTCTCCTTCCCTAGAAGAGGAAGAGGAGGAGGAAGAAGAAGGACACGTTTCTGACCACACGTCTGACACGTCTGAATTGGAGTCGGAAGTGGAAACTTCCAAGAGGAAATTGGATGACGTTGTAGATGAAGAAGAACAAGAAGTGTCTCATACCCACTCAAAGAGGAAAAGAATGGTTATTAGTGATGACGAGGACGACGAATAGTAGATAGAGTACATAGAGAATGTATATTCATCACGTGGTTTTGTCGTGTGCGAGTCTCGCCCAAGCCGTCCCTTGGAAGCAAACCAGAAAAATTTGATTCCTGGATTCTGCGTTTTCTTTTTCACGACTCAACCCAACCCATACGACCTCCGAACAACTACCAACTATCACCATGTCGTCGGAAGCAGCCATTCAGCAATTAGACTCAGCGTTGCTGACGATGTACTCCAATGCATCTCAGGCGGAGAAAATGACAGCTACGCATTACTTGGAAAACTTTCAGAAATCCCCAGAAGCATGGCTGATCGTGTTCGACATACTAAACACCAACACCCTGGACAACATCCAATTGAAACTATTCGCGGCGCAGACGTTGCGGTCCAAGATCATCTACGACTTATCGAGCCAGTTCACAGGCGTCGAGAACTACGAATTGTTGAAGAGCTCCTTGCTCAGCATCATGGCCAAGTACAACCAGCCCAGCCAGAAACTCATCCGCACGCAGCTCTCCATCGCCTTGTCGCATTTCTTGTTACAGTACCTTTCATGGAAGGCACCCGTGGAGGAGATCTTGGGGCAGTTGAACCGGGACCCAGCGAACGTGTTTGTCGTGTTGGGCTTCTTAAAGATCTTACCGGAGGAGTTGTCTGACGTCAAGAAAACGAGCTTGACGGATGAGGAGTTCAATAGCCGCACGCGGGAGTTGATCAATGATAACGTGGAGCTGATCTTGTTGTTGTTGAAGAACTTGACTGATGCGAATAGTGGGGATATGGCATTGAGACGTGCGATTTTGGACAGTCTAAATAGCTGGATCAGAGAGTTCCCTATTGACCAGCTCTTGCAGATTGACTCCTTGGTGAATTTGATCTTTAGTAGTTTGTCGAATGATGAGAGTTTCGAGAAGGCAATTGACTGTTTGATTACGATCGTGAGGGAGACGAGAGATTTGGAGAATTATGAGATTATCGATGCATTGTACCAGCAGATTTTGAAATTGAGTGAGTACATGGGACAAAAGCTTCCTGATGATGAGTACGTGGATGGATTGACTAGATTGTATGTGGAATGTGGTGAGTCCTGGTGTACTTTGATTGGCAAGAACAGCAAACATTTCAAGCCCCTTGTATTGCGCATTTTGGAGTGCACCAAGTATGACGAGGATTTGGATATTGTCAAGTACACTTTCCAGTTCTGGTATCAATTGAAGCAGTTGATCACGTTGCCTAAGTTCCAGGAAGCAAAAGCCGAGTTCAGTGATGTTTATTTGTCGTTGATCTCTGTCATCATCAAGCATTTGACATACCCAATTAGCGACAATGACAATGATTTGTTCAATGGAGACAAGGAACAAGAGGACAAATTTAAGGATTTCAGATACGAAATGGGTGACGTCTTGAAAGACTGTTGTGCCGTGGCTGGTGCCACCAAGGCATTGCAAGTTCCTTTTGAACAAATCCAAAGCATAATCTCCAACTCACAGGGCCACTGGCAATATTTGGAAGCACCTTTGTTCTCGATGAGAACTATGGCCAAAGAAGTTTCGTTAAAGGAGAAGACCATATTGCCTACCATCATGTCATATTTGATTCAACTACCAGAGCATCCAAAGATCCGATATGCTGCTACTTTGGTGTTGGGTAGATACACCGAATGGACAGCCAAGCACCCTGAATTCTTGGAACCACAATTGAACTACATCATCAAAGGGTTTGAAGTTGCCGATAACAACAACGACATCATAATGGCGACTTCTCACGCATTGATGTATTTCTGTCAAGACTGTTCTGAGTTGTTGGTCAACTACTTGGAGCAGTTGTACATGTTGTACGGTCAGGTCAAGGACAAAATGGATCTTGAGTCAAACTATGAGTTGGCTGACGGGTTGGCCCATGTTATTGCCAAAATCCCACGAGAAAACATGTACAAGACTACAGAGATGTTTATCGATCCTACAATTGAATTGTTGACTAAAACATTAGCACAGTCTCCGAACGATACCACCAACAAGCTCATTGCCGATCAAATTGAGATTATCAGTATATTCATAGATGTGTTGAAATGCCCAGAATCGGAATGGAACAACCCAAGCTATCCAATTGCAGATTTGTTCATTGCCAAAGTGTGGCCGTTGACCAAAGAGATATTGAACAAGTTTGGCACTTCGTTGATTGTCAGTGAGAGATGCATGAAGTTGTTGAAGAGTGCTATCAGATCATGCAGCTTATTCTTGACACCAATATTACCAGACATGGCTAATTTGTTACACCAGGGATTCCAGAAGAGCCAGTTTGGATGTTACCTTTGGGTCACCGGTGTTTTGATTAGAGAGTTTGGTGACGAATACAACACTAACGAGGAAATCAAACACTCGATATATGAATTTGGTATCCAACAAAGTGTCACCGTGTTTGAAATATTGTTCTCCAAGAACACCGAAGAGGATTTCAAACGCATACCCGATGTGATTGAAGATTTCTTCAGAATGGTTAATGACTTGTTGATGTTTTTCCCATTCAAGTTGATTCCTAACGTCGAGTTCTTAAAGAATATTTTCAAATCTGTCAACTTGACGTTGACTTATGTCAATGAGTTTGAACCCATTATATCGTGCATCCATTTCATGATTGATTTGGTTTCGTGGGGGTTGCCCAACCCACCAATATCGTTGTTTGAAATGGGTGACACTGTGCCGTTGAGACAAACGATCCAGGAGTTGTTGATGGTAGATAATCAAGGTGGAGAATTATTAAAGATATTAATTAATGGGTTGTTGTTCAAATTCCATGCTGACGTCAAACAAGATGTGAATGATTTGATAATTAAGATTTTGGTGGTTGTGCCGAATTCCGAAGTTTCTTTGGGTTGGTTGAACGAAATCGTTCGGTCATTGCCTCATGCAAACGAGAAGGAGATTGACAGATTGTTGGGGGTAATTAAGGTTGCATTGCCAAATAAAGATAATAGGAGGGTGAGATCGGCTTTGAAAGATTTCATTAGTTGGTACTCCCGAAAGAACATAACCCCTAGATCCGAGTTTTAGTATAGGTAGGTGTGTAAAGAAAGTATGGGGGTCATATAGATGATAGTCACGGGGATCCTGATCACATGATAATTATGTAAGGTATCTCCTAATTCGGGGCGTAGGAGCAGTTATGCAAGTGATTATAATAACTGCAAAAAAAGGAAAAAAAGGCAAAGACAGTGGCTGTAATTATTAAATAGAGTGACCGTTGTTGGCTGGTAGATTGGTATAAGCCCAGCAGCACATAGAAAGCAAGAGCAGAAGGTGTGACAGTTATTTTCTGTATTGCCAATTTTTTGAGTTTAAGCTTGTTATTTGCCGTGGTGGTGGTGGAACCCAAGAATTTTTTAGTGAGAAATTGTTTTGTGTGTTTAGTGAGAATAAATTGTTCTACTTCCCACCGTCCACTTCTTCTTCAACTTGTTGTTCTTTTTATTCTTATTCTTATTCCACCAATTGTTTCTTGTGTCGTCTTCTTTTGTCACTTCTTTTAAGCTATCCCACAACTACACGAGTTAGCCGGTAATATCTCCCAATTACTAAGCCTTTACACATGTCCAAGAACGAATATTTCGACAAGCCTTCCGGTCCTCCCCCAAACTACGGCAATCAAAACCAGAGCACATCCTCCAACTACGTCCCACAAGCTCAACCAAACTACTCCCTGCAAACCCAAGACAGAGGCATGTTCCACAGTAACCAACCCCAGCAAGGGTACTACCAGCAGCCCCCTCCTCAACACGGATACTACCAACAGGGCCCACCCCAGGGCCAGTACTATCACCAACCTCAGTACCAACTGCAGCCCATGTATGTTCAGCAACAGCCCCGTAACGACGGGAATGAGACTTGTTTGATGGCCTGTCTTGCTGCCTTGTGTGTTTGTTGTACATTGGATATGTTGTTCTAGACATGTACACATACAGAGAAAGAGACACATCCCTTGTGTACTTATTTACGTTGTTCCACCTCCCTTCCTATTCCTAATGTTTCCTTGACCAATTGATTGATTCTTCCATAATTGTTATATACTAAGTAGACAAGCTGTATAGACTAAGCAGAGTATACACACTGTCATATCACTCGAAACTTTTCACCTTGATTCTTGATGGTTGGGCGGCACAGACATCACCAGATCCGAGGACTCCACAAGTCGGTCGAGCTGCGTCAAGGTCGGCCGCACTATTCGGTAAAATTGACAGAAAAAGGGACAATCGAGCAAACCGGTCCACCGACAACGACAGCAACGACGTCAATGATAAGGTTCGCAAGGGTTGTTAATTTCCCTATTGAAGTTTAATCCACCATCATCCACCACCCTTGCGACTGCTCCTCGTTTTCCTTGTGTGATTTCATTTGGGGTTTGCAAACCAAGGCTGTCAGGGAGTGGGAAAACGTGACTTC